>NMRA01000032.1:334554-582524 GCA_002633005.1 Phoronis australis | reverse complement strand
ATGCAGCATTTATCATTTGACCATTTTACTTCGACAAAACAGCTTGCAACCGCATGCATTTACCGTTCGCCAGTGTCTGGTCTCGATCCGCACCGGGTCCGATAGGCTGGCGGTCCCGAGTCTGGCAAAATAATTTCTGTCAAAATTTATTCGCCACATTTCTTCAGCAAATTCCATAAAATTGTCCGTAGTTTGATTTTATCAAAATTAAGGCGCGCTGTCGATTTTTTTATTCCCTTTTGCTGGCTGGTAACAGTACAGGCACTGCTTGCCCAGTCGCACTGACGGCGTTTTCTCGGCCTGGGTTCCTGAATGAATTGTACTTCCGGGTTCGCGGCAAGTTCAAAATTGCGGTGTTTCTTCGGGTGCGAATCGTGAGTGGCGCGTTCATTTAAACTGTTTTCGAGTACGGATCGTGTATTAGTTATGGGGTAGGTACTTCTTGGATCCTTATAGCATCTTCTAACCATGTAATAAGGGTTAACAACGCGTGAGACAAGGACTTTAATTTCGATCAGCGATAATCGTTCAAACTATGCTTCCAGGCACAAACAGCGTTAATATTGAACGTAACGAGAAGGGATATAATGCGCAATAAACAACTCTGTGTACCCAGCATTCAAGAAACTGTGTTAGTAGTAAAATGACTTTCTTAATACCGGCGCAGAATGTACGCAGCCCCCTGAATGAATATGCACTTGGTAATTCGAAAAAGCCCGTAACTGTCTGGAACAGTGATACGGCTGCAACTTCTTCCCCATGAATAAAGAAATGTCTTTAAAACATTAATATATAGTTTTGACGCCTATCGGTAGTATCCGGTCTGTCTAATTCAATAAAAGGGAAAGCAGACTGTGTGTGATGTGTTTTGTGGTCCATCAGGCCACACATGTTTAGGTCCATTGCGCGAAACAACTGAGCGGTCTTTATTTCTTGTTGGCACTGTTGAGTATATCCACGATAACTTTCTCTAAATTGTTCAAAATTCAAAGTCTTATGCTAAATTACCTTTTCTATTCACGAATTTTATGTTTCAATCATTCCAAACAATGGTGTCTGGAATTCAACCTAACTGTGTGTATACGGTGAATTCCTAAAGAAAAGGGATGATTTCAAGCCTGACTCACTTTCCGACGATGACATCAACCAAGCTTAAACTAAGATCAAATCATGTTTTGTCGCAATACAATTGACCACTTTCATCCAAAACTCTGCACTACCTCACATTCCCAATAAACATGACAACGATTCTTATATTCTTTTCCACAAAATTTCGGTATGCGTATTTTAAATAGGAAACAGTTAGTACTGAGGATTTTGTAAGTAAGTCATATTTGAAGCCATGATTATATCATTTAGCATAAGACTTTGAATTTTGAACAATTTAGAGAAAGGTGACCCCAGAAGAAGGACTTTTTGTCTGATAATGCAATAACTATTCATTTGGCTATGTTTGATTCTAAATGAATGTGATTGGGTGTGAAAGGTTTGTTATAAAGTATGGCTATTTGCACCATGCATTAATCAAAATGCATTAATTAAGGAATATTTTATATCTAATGCATGCATTCATATCACTGTAATTTTACTGCGATATCTTGCAGAATCTATCGAGTTCTTGCCTTTAAGCGAGGTACTAGGGTTACCTAACCTCAGGGACTAGACTATAGCGGGGATCTCGAACGGAGCTACCTTGACGGTTACGGTAAACACCAAACTGATCATTTATTCAGTTCCATGTTTTGTTGCTGTACAGCTGGGAAGTGAACGATCCGTTGGTTGCTTTCCAGAACTGTTGAATACAGTGGTCACATAAATGTGGCTGAAAGTCACAACACCTGTATTGTTTTCGTGTTTAATAATATATTGTTTTCCAGGTTGACTCGTGTGTCCATATCATTACAGTAAATAAGAGAAATCACAATCAAATCTGACCAATCTCTCGAATACTGGATATATAGGTATTTTCTATCTAGTCAAAAGGTTTTGCTCTAGTTGAAATGTCATAGATATACTGTAAAATGTTTGACAAAATACAGAAAAGTAAGCGAGTCTTCCATGAACAATGCTACTGTCGCAGTGTTCGAAAACGCACGAAGTTCTTTGCGTAAAGCGACACAATCGATTTTACGGCAGAAAAATGCACAAATGGGATCATTATTGAATGACACCAACATATTGAAGTTATTATCTTTGACCAGAGCAATAAAGCAACAAAATTCTTTGTGTTTTTATGATTCTGTTACAAATCGCCAATTCTAGCGAAGCTAAAAACTCCTTACAAAATACTAAACTGGCAAGCGTCACCTACGCTTTAAGCCAGTTACATTAAAATTCTGGAAAGACCGACGGTCCATTCTATGACACGTTGAGGATGTGTCTCACGCTGAATATTGAATGAGATGCCAATGATGTATTAGCAGGCAACAGAGCGAGGACTGTTTGAAATCATGAAAACAGGGTTTAGCATCCTTTTAAATATGCTTAAAATACTCTTCGAATTATACTGAGCGAGGTGCCACTCCGCTAGCCACCTGTTGGACTACGATCACCGAAATCGTGAACTCGAGTCAGTCTTAGAGCTGTTCTAAAAAAGTTTTCCCACCGATTGTGTCACTTTAAGTGTTAGTCGCAATGGTAATATTTAACTTCAGTATCAATATTGAGCGCTTTATTTTTAAATATAAAAAATTAACTAAATTTTCTGATAGCTTACCTAATTACTATTTATGTGCTTTTTTGAAAAGCACATAATTACTAAGGTGCACCTTACTAAACATATGAAACAAAGTATTCAAACAAAACATGTTGCTTCTAATTATGATCTATTTAAAGGGATACTAAACAGGATTTTGGCCCATTAACAGATGGTAGAAACGATCTTCATGTCTATTTATCTGAAACAAAATAATACTCTGTAACCATCGATAACTTTCAAAAGCTTTGGAAAAATTTTGACAAATTTTCAAAAAGTCGGGCAAGCGTGACCTACACTTCAGGCGAGTTACACAGTGACTCAGGAAAGATCACCCACGAAGCACATTAATATCTAATCTATGACGCAGAGAGCATGAGTTTCAGTTAAATCATGCTTTTATTACTCCGAAGTGGGACACCAATGATGCATTAGCAGATGAGAGAACGAGGATTGGTTGAATCAGCAAAACAAGGTTTAGTATCCTTTTAACTTACGCTATGACATAGTTTTGTTTCACTAAAGGCAAACGCTCTATCAAATTTGCCTCAAATATAGTGTTACTCAAATGATATTGCGAGCAGCTATTCCTTGTATTCCTATCCGGGTATTTTTGTAGCCTCAGGTTTCAGGTTACGAAATCATCCGAGGTGTTACGGAAAAGGATGTTTCGTGGAGATGTAGCTTCGTAGTAGGTTATGAACGACTCTAGAAAAACGTCCAACTTTGGCTAACCTTAGAACATCATATCTCATAAACGGCTGATTATATTCGTATGAAACTTTTAGAGAGTATGCATTATGCACTGTTCACCAATAGATGCCAGAAAATGTTTTTAAAATTTTCCATTTTTACATTTTATATCAAGTGTTATTGAAACCATTGTTTTGCTTTCAACGAACCTTTCCTTTTCGCTGAATGTTACAAAACATGCTCACACGATGCAATCACTAGGAGATTGCTAAAAAGTAAAACATAAAATTTTACAGATTTTCTGCTTTCAGAAAATATATACTTTTACAGAGTTACAATCTATAGTTTCGTAGATATTTGGCTAAGAACATAGATTTGTTGATCAGGTCCAACCTAAACTTAATACAAATCCGTTACGTTACTTTTTACACATGTTAAATCATCGACACATTGGACAAAGAATTAAGGCCCTTGTCCCCCATGCTGTTGCACACTGTTGTACACAAATTTTCCCCAACTTGGAAGACTGCATTGTTTCACTCGTTAGATGGCGTCGTACTGCTTGTGGTCTGGCTTATTCCCTTTATTAAGAATCATTTCCTGGAATAAAATAACAGACATGATGATAATTATTTAATTTCGTATAGTGTAATCGGAGTACTGAGACTGGTGCTCCGACACCATGATTATTTCAATTTGTCTGCGCAGAAAGAGCACGTACGATTTCTGTACAGTACTTGTTTGACTCAAAAAAAATCGTGTCGAACCACTCAAATGAGGGACTTACAATGAATTTTCGATTAGTGTGTTTGAGTATTCTGACTAGTAACCTAGGGTAGAAAGATTCATGCTAGAAACGTTAAATAATTTTCGTCTACTGGTATTTCGCGGCAATTGTTTAAAATTTGCTAAAATTGGTGTTATCACCGACCAAAATTTAACCCCAAAATCAAAGCCGGACAATTTTACAAAAGCACCTTGTTTTTTTAAACTAAAAACATTTCAGTTATTAATAATTTCACCAAGGTGTTCAAATAAGCTACATGTCAAACAAATCTGTGATGTGTCATCGTCCCAATTTTGCCTCATGTTCTCGTGCAGTCATTTTAAACTTCTACCCGGTCGCGCCCACTAACGGTGTTTTTTGAGCTCATTATTCCCAGTCTGGGGTGTGTGCATTACTCTCTGACTCACTGGATCTTTCTGGCCGCGCCGCCTCGAACATAGTTCGTAGGTAACGAACCTAATGAAGGAATGATCACATAGCCGAAGATTTTTTTCCACGAGAATGGAAACAGTGTGAGAGAAAAAAATCGTAGGCAAGATTGTAGGAAAGTACAAAAATGAAGGCCTCCTCACCACTGTTGAACCCCGATTGCCAGTACCGAGACTGGGATACATTTACGCAGTTTGCAAAGTTGAATTATCTTGACCTTGTCGTCACAATTTGTGCACTTACCCCAGTCTTTTCCTCCAGTTCGAGCTCACGGTAGTACATGATAACGGTGACAACCCCAAAAATCTGTAATCATAAGGTCATACTGTCAATTTGCAATGACCATCGTAAAGAGACCTTGATGGCAATCGTAGGAAAATGCTGGCGATGACGGTCCCGTTTTGCCAGCTAAGACGTGGGTCGCATCTTCAATTTTATTGGCAAACAATTCATGAAGATGGCGCTCAGTCTGAATGTGAACTTCATTCACGTTTACGTCAGAAGCAATCTTATTTTTCTCATGCAAAAATGTACCATCGGCTTCGCAAAAGCGTTCCTACCACAGTGGTGTGTGCGACAAAACTTACGATCCTTGTTAAAGCAGGCCCTATAAGTTTTTGAGCCTGCGACCTCATCAGTGTACCCTAACGTGCATAAGCATTTAGAAGGGGTGGTTATTAGCAATTACACAAAAATGTTGTACAAATGGTTTGTGTCTGCGGACTAATGCCATGATTAGATGATGTTTGATAATTGTAAAATATCTCAAAATAGATATGTCAAAGCTATAGGATTCAGAATAAGTCTGTGTGGTTTAATTATGGAGCAACTGGCGAGGATATTTTTGTAAATACATTTTTAAATAAATTCCACTCAGGGTCAGAGCTCGTCCGTCTACAAGTTGGAATACTTTTACTACAGATGGCCCCATTAGCGGGGAGGGAATACATGCAAATTTGTAAAAATTGAACACTTTGTGACAATTTTTCCAATTCGGTACATTGCCAGATATAAGCAAAGGAAATTCAATAAACACCGCAAAGTGTGCTAACTTCTTGGTGGCCGCTATGCAGAAAATCCAACTTGGCCGGTGACAAAAACTGGCATATCTCGGCTATTATTATCACTAGAACATATTGTAATACCAGATTTTCAATATTTTTGGGGATGATGAGAAAATGAGCTGAGCCAAGCGTTTGACATTTTCAGTCTGGAGACAGTGTACAAAGATTTAAATGATCTCCAAACTTAAAACTAACATCAGAAATGAACTCCTCACCCCCCAAAATATTGAAAACATGGTATTACAATACGTCCTATTGATGATAATAACCGAGATATGTCAATTTCCTTTTTTAGCAGCGGCCGTATTGGATTTTGTGCATAGCGACAACCAGGGGGTTAACACAGTGTGTTTGCGGTGTTTTTTTTTAAATTTTCAACCTGTCCCTAACATTGTACCAAACTGCAAAACCTTGCCACCAAATGCTCGATTTTTATTAATTTCCTCTCCGCTACGAGTAGCTTAGAGTATTCAGATAACGTATTTACATTTCAGCTTCACGTTTGATTTCGATCAGCAGTGGTAAGCGGTGAGTGGAATGTGCCTGAGCATTCGATTAATTCAAGCGCATTTCATTAAGAAACCGGGCACCATCGTTTTAATTGACCTACCTCTGTGAAGTGAGTTCAGTGCCTGAGCGAAATATAAATGTAAATACATTATATACCAACAATGAAATGGAAAGTTCTTGTTATAGAGTAGTCTCGGTATACGCTTATAAAAACTGTCTCGCATACATCATGTATGTTTGGTACATGTAAGATTCAGCTGTGGTCAATTGGGTTTTAACATCAACAGGTAGAAGAGCAGGTACTGAGCTTTCATAAAGGGCATGTATTTGTTGCGACTTGAATGTTGTCTTTTATACACAGGCCCTTGAATCAATCTATTCCTCGTATCCACCTCTGGCACCAGTACGTGTAATACTAACAAAACAAGGTTTAGCACAAAAGTAAATATTGAGCTGCTCAGAACCTGTGTTTTTCGGGTGCCTGTGTCTTCATATCAAGATCTTGGCCAGCGACACTTGCAACCTACATGTCACAATGTCTAGTTGGTGCTAGCACTTACCGCTACAAAGATCGCCAAAATTTCAACTGGTAAGGCCGTGAAGACCAGGGGCGCATCAGCAGATCTGTAGTTTGGAGCTGAAAAGCCACATATCATCTGATTGACGTTGTACATCTCCAGACAGCAACACAAATAATTCAAATACGATAATTTATTGAGTACCAGGGAAATTTATTTATTATCATATTGGAACAAAATGTATTCCTCAAATTCTCGAGTTATTTAATCAAGAACCAAATTTGGACAAATTCTTGGAGACGCTGTACTTTGTTGAACAGAGATTGCATTATTTTTGGAGAGGCGTAAGACGAAATTTATGAGTATTAATAACGAAGGTAGGTAACTATCTCAACGTGTTAGACATGAAAATGTGTTTCGCACATGTACATATACAGGGGCACATCCTGCACATCCCGCAAGACACTCACGAGGCATTTGCGGCGAAAACCAGGGCCAGAGTTCGAAAGACTACTCCCGCAATTAACACCCAAGGTAAGGTCAGGTACTTGCAAGGCCTAATCAGGGAGGGTGGGAGGAGGAGGTCGTGGCGGTACTTCCACAGTCAACTCGAGAAGTCATCTCAAGGCCAGCCCGAGAAAGCTCCAACACCGAGGGAGGTAAAGTAGTTCCAAAGCCAATTCGATGTGCATTCGTACAGCTACTCGGGTGGTATTCCCGCAAAGAGCAGTTTGGGGATGGGGGTGTTGGGGAGGTACTTCGGATCCAGCTCAAAGGAGGTACCAAGCTCGTGTGGTAGGCTACTCCCAAGACCAGGCGGAAGGGTACTCACACATCCAGCTTGGAAAGACACTTCCACAACCAGCTCGGGGCTGAATGCTACACCTATACTAGTATGAGAACTTTGTAATGTTTTCTTAAAATGTCTATTAATTTGAGCGAACGCCAGTGTCCTTTTAGGTGAAATAGTAAAAGTAGGCATAATTATTAGGTAGAAAAAATGAATCTCCAAATTGTTGTTACACTCCGTTTTAAACAAAAATTCATACACTATTTTTCCAATGTGTGTCGTGATTTATTTAGAAGGGGAATGCTTGGATCCGCCTAACTATAGACACTAAGGATTTATTATATGGAAAAACGTCTTACATGTCAAGTAAACGATCACAATCGACAGCAGCGCCACGGAGACGATGGCGATGGCAATAGTAACTATAAGCCATGGGATGAAGAGGAGTCGCTTTTCCTGAAGCACAAATGTATGCTATGTCAGTTTATGGCTATAAAATTAATAGAAATGAAGCGACAGAACAGTTTCATGATTAAACTCATATTCGCATATCACATTCCACATGTTTATATTCAATTACCAATGATAGAGAAATCTAGCCACTAAACACTGTAACGGTCGTGCCAGTGTGAAATATATGGTTATCAGCCATAAAAGCTTGTTAAAGATACTCTTTTTGTTTCATTTTAGTTAAAAATTTCATCAAACAGATGTTTACACAAGCTAGTTCAGTTGTAACTTAAACTCAAATAATGCACATTCAACACAACTCCAAATATTTTGCAACTTAAGAAGAAAATTTGAAGTGGTTTTTTAAGTTTAATATTTTGGCGGTGCACCACCACATAAAATGGCTGCCGTCATGAGTGACACCTGATTCATGCATTATGGGTATCCTTCACTCAACTACCATCATATGTAATGAGCTTTCCGTGAACACCCGACCCACTTTTCTAAGCAACTTAAATAACAGTAAAATAAGGCAAACACAAACAGGTCTGCCAGATTTTTCCCAGATGTGCTTCTGTTTAGGCGGCTGTAACAGAGAAGCGATCACCATCCGAAATGTGAAGAACTGACTCTTG
Organism: Phoronis australis; assembly: GCA_002633005.1. Lineage (NCBI taxonomy): Eukaryota > Metazoa > Phoronida > Phoronidae > Phoronis > Phoronis australis. The sequence continues at coordinate 573,953 of NMRA01000032.1, read as the reverse complement.
CTAATCTTCTTCTTATCTCCGGAAACAGAAATTGATATGCTTTATGCTGCTTTTCTAAATATACGTCGAACATTAACGCTTTTGTTGAAAGTCTTATGATAAAATTGCCCCACCAGCAGCAACCCGATAACGATTCCTTTTAATGACAACTGCTCATTAAAGATGCCAGTTTCTGTAACAACTTTAAGACCAAACTCACCAGGAAAATGCCGATTGCCATGGGGGCGGTTGATAAGATCCAAGCTGAGTAGCAGCCATAAGCGATGTACATGATGTTAGCATGAGCTGGAACGAATCATGGTTGGAAAACGTCAGAAATTATTATTGATTATTATTCATGGCATTAAGCACACTTACATGCGTTCGTAATGCAGGTTTGCATCACACAAATACACAATTATAGCAATTTTTATAAACTAACGTGTGATAGCTGCAATGTGAAAGAAACATTGATTTTCTAACAAATGCAATCATGGATAAAGGCCTTCCAAAAGGTGAAAAGCTATATAAGCAACCGTTTGCCTAAATACTGAATCGCCGGATAATGGGTTCTGCACAATTTGCAAAACTCTTTACAGCAGTCGTTGTTTTACGACATTGACTGTCTTATAAAACACTTGAAAAAGACTTTTTGTTTCAACTAACAGATTAGTCACTGATAGTTTTGCGTCGAAGTTTTGTCATATTGGAGCTTGATAACATAGCGGGACATGAAATTTCACGATGACGTCATACGAATAGACATCAACCGTCGCTTCCCGGGGCGATAGCTGCGTCAGCTGGTGCGTCAGTGAAAGGCTGAAAAGAGGACAACTTGCACATCCACCGTGTTTCCCATCGGAGTGAAGCTTTTCTCGCCAATTTTGTGCACGGCTTGACTTAACAACTTGGATATTGTTCCCAAAAACATTCATGACGTCGCCCATTGCTTTAGTTTCAACAGTAGGAACTTTCTGTGAGACTTTATCGTAAGCTTCTTCATAGTCAACGAAAGCTACTTGCAGTTCTTTCTTCAATTTATTCGGAATATCAACTAACGGCCTGGCTCCAAGTATTTATTCTTCGCTACTCCTGGCTTTCTCGGCGTCACCCTGTTCTGGCCTCAGGCGACACCACCACCACCACAACAACAACAGCAAAAAAAAAACAATTTGCAGGTTTAGTCACGCAGCTTCGCGAGGAGATTTGTTACGCTAATGCCAGGGTTATTTGTAGGAGTCTAGCGCAGTGTGGAAATTAAACATCTTCAACTGTTTCCACGTTTCTGGGTACTCATTAAGGTGCACATCCTTAAACATCTCCGTAAGTAAAACAATTCAGTTATCGTCCAGCGGCTTTAGTATAGCGGGGGACACTGATGAAATATAGTGTTTCAGTAATATGGCGCTAATCTCTTTAAAGTTTATCACATCTCCAGTCAAACATTATTTTCGAGGAAATTGCCCAAGTCATCAAGTTTACACAGCGAACAATAACCGTCATGTAGACGGAATATCCATTTTCCAGTTTTGGTTGAAATTAAACCAAAAGTCTCAGGCAGTGTTACAACAGGCATTCTGAGACACCATACACTGTATAGGCATAATAGTTAATCAGGTAAACGGAATCATTCTAAAATGCAATGCCAATAAGTCGACAGGGTAATGAGGCAAGAGATAGTGCCATCATTGATTCACTACGCCAATGCTGCAAGCTTGACTGGCTAAGACATTGGGCAGCTATACGTGGAAGCAGGAACCTTGCGAAAACGTAAAATCTTGCAATACTGCCTTACATTACACGCGGAGCACGTGACCGTTTTACTCGCGAGGTCAATGCGTTTACGGAACGCAGCACTAAGTACTAAAACTAGAAGGATCTCGGTATGGTAGCGTTATCTTGTGAAAAATCGCGTGGTTTTGGGCTTTTGCAAGTGCATTACGTCTACGGAACGGGCGTCTCGGTTGTGTTTGTAGACGTAAAAATCTCGCGTAAGAAGCTAGTGTAATCACCTGCTTCGCTAATAATACATGACGAAGTCTCACAAACTCTGACCTAATATTGCGTTTTTGCGAGGTACTTAGCGACTACGGAACTCAAACCAGAGTGCCGGGTTTACAAGCCAGAAGTCGAAAAGCAACTAAGTCTGATCGGTTGTCCCGTCTGAGCCGGTGGAGAAATCTAGTGCAACCAACCGCAACACTTGCTGCTCACCGGCGTTTTATTATACTAATCTGATACAAATCCTCATATTGTTGCGTCACGTCACAATGGCAACGTAATGATCGATAACGCGATGTCTTTAGATAGCCATTTCTATCCAGCCTGGACGATAACGAGTACTAAGTTATCTCACAGATTCATTAACATGATTTTGCTCTACACGTAGCCTACACACAGACATTTGTATCACGAGTGGTATTTACCGTAGTTAATCAAACTACTAAAATAAAGGTAAACTTAAAATTTGTTGTGGTTAATTATCCGTATTAATTGCTCATTAAGGTCGTCGTGAGAACGATTATCAGTTGTCTACTTCTACGACACATTTTGCACAGAGCTTTGTATAATATTGAATAGGAAAATGCTTGGCATACAACTGCTAGTGACTGACAATATCGATCTAATGATATCCCTGATACAGGGAAATTTCTATTGTAGGGCATGTTCAGTTTCCTGAAACTCTGCAAGCTGCTGCAGACACTCGATCGTGTTGGTTCAATTGTTTGAAACACACGATGTTCTTATTTGGCGTATTTTTTGTTAAACGCGACATAGAATGCAGAGATCATGACGTATGTGAAAAATCAGAGGAACCATGCGTCCACACGTCAGTTCTAAGATTTTATGTATGCATAAACATATTCTATATTACATGGTTTTCACATGTGATTTCATATCAGCTAGGAGTTCGTTCCCATACGAACAACGCTTGGAGGATGTCTTGGCGTCGCACGCATTGCAACAGTCTGGGCGGTTACATGCGACTATCGTACCCGAGCAAATCGTGCTTGATCACCAAGTAGGGAATGTTGCCTTTTGACGATTAAAAAAACAATTAATCTGATGGCATTTCTCGAAATAAACATCTTAAGGGCCGTGTTCACATGCGAAACTGCTTTCAAACGTCAGATAGAACACAATCTTGACTAATCATTCACATGACATTGGAATTTGAAAGTTTACGCGAGCTATGGCAACTGATTCGTAATTTTTTAGTCAAGTAGCGTCAGTAAAATGAGCCGGTTACTGACAGGTACTGATCTGTTATCTTATCAGACACTAACGTGTACTCTTTTGGGTTAAATAAAACTGGAAAGTACTGAGTACTTCAGAATACGTACATTTGACCTCTGAGAGAGCCAAGGCGGAGAGCGGTTGTGTTTCAATGATATCGTATACAGACTGTACCTTGAAGAATGCCAAAAGCAAACAGCCTATACTTAATACCTGGAAAAGAGCAAAGAAAATGTTACTGGGTAAATCTTAACTTTGTTAGATCTGAAATTTCAAAAGGGTTTCTATGCTGCTTAAGTAATTTGTTTTTACTTTTTTGTGAAAAATTTAACACTGACTTCATAAACTCATTCATAACAATGAAACTACGATATTAAACTCAATGAAGACTTTATGTATGCACAAATCAGTTGTTTGGGAACTCACGTGAAATTTTCAGCTAGGCCGCAGTGAAAACTGACAATGCGGATAGTTAATTGAAGTTTTGCTCCACTACTCCAAGTAGGGTAACTTCACCATGAAAATCTGATTCGTGCATTACTCAATGGAACAGGCGGCTGAAGGGAATGCCGCGCCACGCTTGGCGCAAGTAAAAACATCGATGTCAGAGCTCACGACAGATTTTGTTTTCTCGAATTTACGTTTCGACAAACTTTTGTCCCTCCCTTCGGTCATCACCAATATTCTCTAACTGGGTCCTCACGTCCACTCCGATTTCCATTAATTCCCCGCTCCGGTCACACCAGTACAACATTGCGTTCACAATGAGGTTCAAAACGCTACCCACGGACTAATATAAAAACATCAGTTTCATAATCACGCGCGGCAAAATATCCGTTGCATGGTCATAAAACACCTTTACCCCTCATTAAACCACAGCATATCTCTTGATCAATAGAAACAATGACATGAAACGTTATTTTTGAATGTCGTCTATCTTTGCATGATAGTTCACGGCATGCATGTCACCATGTTAAGGGCCAACGTGGACTTAGCGACATAAAATAGATTAAGATTCGAAAGTGTTATGCAAATAGATATGGTGATCACGTGACTTTCATTTCAAAGAATGCACCCCACCCATCAGTCTAGTTTCTATTTACAAAGAAAAAAATCCAAACAATATCAGCTGTAAATTCTGTTCGAAAACTAAGCACTCTATACGGAATAGATGGGTATATGACAGCCAGGCATCGAATGCACGAGAAGCACAACGGAAAAGCAAGTGTATTCGAAAGACCACGAAAAATGCGGATGCTTAACAAAACTAACCCTGCATTAAATGCAAGTATAGAGTTGCTGTGAAGTCGTCTGAGGCGTACTTACCAAACTGGACACTGCACTCAAAATGGCGCAAGTCCTCAAACTCAGCAAGCCGCAGCATTTTCTAGCCATGTCCAAATATTTCCTTCAATGTTTAAATCACTTGCATTCACTTGGAGCAAATGAGGTCGCCTGCATACATAATCAACTGAAAACGGCTTACGCCACTCTGAATCACAAAAATCGATTTCAAAGAGGCTTGTACAAGTGTCTGTGCAGTCTTCAATTCTCCATAGACTTTTTTATTGAACTCATATCTGTTACGCATTTTCAGCTAGTGTTGGTTCACCTACAAATATCAATATGGATGGAAATTATGCCATTTGCATTTGATTCAGTACTGGCGTCCTAAGGGACTGATGCAATTCTGTTATGTTGTGTTTTAAGACGACATTAGTGCACATTTTACACGCAATGTTACTTATATTCACTCAGTAATTAATTTAACACAGGTAGAAATGTATACAGACATGACAGCAATATAGGAAAATGAAAGTTTTCACGAAGTTAAAGGACGTCATCTGGTTTAGGATCGAAAACATTTTTTGAGATGGCTGTTGTTAGGGAAGAATTCTTTATTAGCTTTGATCAGAACTATGCTGTGCTTGGTGATTTTATTGGTAATTTTATATTCCTGACGTTAGCTTCTTGTCACATTCTGGTAGAATCAACTGAAAGCGAGGCTGGTGACCTGACCGGTACGCATGTGGAACTCTCCTTGACTGGAAGTACATGAACTATACAAAACACGAAACTGATCTTTAGGGGGTTTACAAAGAACTGGGCGACGTGCGGAATTAACTTTTGGCTTAATTAGGAAAGCATTGGTCAAATAGCTGCGACGGCTCAGTAAGTTTGAGGGCTGGAATCGATCTTGTGGAGTTTGCGAATAACAAAATTAAAGAATTTTGTGACCAAAACAATATCCTGGGCTACGAATAAAATGACTTTAGGATTCAAATCTCTTGTTCCTGTTTTAACAGTACTGGAAAATAACATTTTTGACAAACTTTATAAAATGTATAAGAATTGTTTAAACGCACGACACCTTTCATTGTTCACAGTCTTTATTCCGTTACTTTCGTACCTTCGGAACAAAACTCTACTCTCAACTGAACATAGATAAAGTAACTGACCTAGCGACATAATTAAAAGACACACGATATTTCGAAACATACTTGTTTCATTCTCAAGTGAAGATAAAATGACGCAGTAATGCCACCACAGAGCATAAGCTGTTGACACACACAGTGGGACACGGCGGGTGTGAAATACTGCAAAGAAAGACTAAGGAAGGGGGTAACAGGAAAGTCACGCAAACAAGTGTAACGTGCTGCGCGACCCTGTTTGCTGCTCATTCAAAACAGGCTTCTCAAAAGCAATTAAAAGGGATTCTAATACTTTCAATCGTAGCACATCGTGCTCCACGTAGGGAATTGACGTGTTTTCCACAATTTCTTGACGGGTGATTTTACGTTCGTGACATTGCAGAAAATGATCTTGGATGGCGCCATTTTGAAGATGTATAGATAACCGACGGGAAAGACCGCAAACCGTTTGACCAATGTAACATTGCTTGACGTTTGAACGAAAACAATCGTTCATAGAGCATACAAACTCATAAACAACCCTACAATGTGCAACGGGGCGGACTTCAGCTTTAGAAATGTTATTTTTCATGACCAAGTTGGAGGACTTCCTATTCCGATAATAAATAATGACATCGAGGTTATCATCAGGCTTACAAACTTTAACGTTATCCTTAATAATTTTCTTAATAGCGTGTTCGTCCTGGAGGTAATTATTAGACATGACATTTTTGTAAAATATGTTTTTGGTCGAATACCTGAGAGACTCACTCTTTCGTGCACTCGGGGAAAACCAATCAATTGTTAATGTTCTCAGTTCTTGTAATATTATCCCTACTAATGTTACATTATTATTGAATGGTAGTCCTAACTTTGACGTCGTTCTCAATGAATTCCTCCTAAGTAACGTTAGCAAATTTTTATGTACCGTTTATCAATATTGCTGCTTCTGATTTCCATACATGAATCTGTACATGTTTTTGCTTCTATATATTTGCAATAGCATATCTAAATGTTGGTATACTTATATTAGATACTACTTAAATGTGTATACCTCTATGTATATTAGTTTCATTTATGAATTGTTTACAACCCAGATGTAATGCTTCGCGACTTCTGGGTTTGTCACCATTTCTTTGTATGTCTTGTGTATTCTTCAATAAATATATATCACTTTACAAAAAAGTCATTGGCCGGGAATACTGTCTTTTGGGCAATTCCCAAATTGTGGTCTTGAAGTTCTTCTATCTTTCGATTAGGGCCAATGCTATCCCTTATTTGGTTGCTTGTGCCGTTTTCATGACAAATTTGAAAATTGTTTACTTTCGCTCTTTAATAGTTGACAGTGTCGGATTTATAGCGTGTAAAAGGGTGATTGGCCCGGGTCGCTCCTGCAACAGGGTACCCTGAGGATCTCTTTTAAGATGAAAGGCATGCTGTTCGAATACTCTAATGTAAAAGGCTATTATCATTAGAATAAATCTTGATAACAGTGACAGTTGATTCAATATCAATTCACTCTCCTTCCATCATCGGGGCAACCTTATAGGCCTAACAAGGAAATCCGCACACCAAACACTGATACTTGCCCTTTTTGCCAATTTCATGGTGTCAGTAGTGTACTTCATAATGCAATGGTGCAAGTATGCCAGCGTTACAGTGATGAATTGCACAAATAAGGAAGTTACCAATTCATTTACATGTTAAAAGACAGACGCTTGAAAATGTGTTGCATTGTGGGTAAATACCTTAGAATGAGAGTGGTGCTGTGCTATTTCAGGACGGGCGTATTGAGTTGGACGCTTTACTTAAAGCTTCAGTCTATTTAAGTTATACAGGAAATATTATCTTCTTGCAACAGGCTAGAAACAGAAATAACTGCAATGCTCAAGGTTTCCTTAATCAATTTATTGTCAAGCCTGAAATGCCACATCGTCAATTTATTTTCTTAGTAAACAACTTATATATATTTGAAAATCTACAGGAAATGCACAAACACACATTTCAAAACTGATTTTGCTAGTAATAAATGTCATCTTTATCATGTGCTCACAAAACAACTAACCAGTAAAAGTGCTGCTAAAACGACATCTATTAATTCAGAATTCAACAAGTAATTTCACAATATTACTTAGAACAAATTTTATATTAATCAATGGTAAACATAAAAAATATCTTCCCACAGAGCAGAACAGTATTATAATAAACAGCAATCAATAAAAATAAATGCTGGTTGTTACTACATGCAAAATCCGCAGAAAATTCGGTGAATTAGTCACAATTCGTATTTCCGCGGTTATCCAAACTTCTCATCACTTGCTTTTACCCTTTCCTTTCCCTCTTCCTCTCCCTTGCCCTTTGACCTTTTTCTTCTGACTTCCGCTACCGCTGTTGGAGTCGCTGTTGGGCTGGCTCCATTGTTTGAGAGCTACCATTGTTGACTCTTGAGGGAAGTCTGGCTTGTTACACAGTTTGCCGCTGCAGCAGTACGAACATCCAGACTCAGGAAGCTTCATCTTGGTTAACGGACTCTTCCTCAACAGATTACATACAGCAAAGCTACTGGATTTACAGCCACGGTTTGTGCATCTGCAACCAGAAATGACTGTACAGCACAGCAGATGCTATTTGACGGTGACCGCATTATAATAACGGCAACAATGACCACGATGACCACGACGATTGACCTTTTTGGAAACTCACTGACAAAAACTTAGAAGTTTGCACATCCCACACTAGAGTTTTATGGGCGGTCACGGTCTAAACATTGTCTGGTTCCGGCCGCAGCACGTCAGCTTATTAGTTGTTTACTTTTGGCATTTGAAAACGCCTATAGATAACAAGAATCCTACACGAAACTCAGGTTTACGGGCATGGGCAAAACCTTTTGGAAATTTCGTCAAAATCCCGAGGCTTACCGTTGAATTTTGACGAAACCGTTTGAGTGTTGATATCAGTGTCGTGTAGACGATAAAATGTAAGGCGTACGGATTTATGCTTTCCACTACTTTGTGATTCGCCCATGTAACGTCAAAAATACGTGCTCGGTGTTATTAGCCAGTAGTGTCGTAACATATCGCAGTTCATGTGAGGAAATACAGACAGGATAAAGTTTACGTCAGTATTAAACATTTACTGCGAACTAATGCCAGAGGTGTGTTTCTCAAAAAGTCTACAACCAAAAGTTGATATTTTGTCTTTTGGTTTTGTATTTTAGTTAGCTCCCGAGCAGGTTATGGATTTCTGTCTTATGGCTTCGAAAAACAACCTAAGACATCCGTAAAGTGACTTTTAGCATGACGTAAAACGACAACAGACTTCGAGAAACAACCCACAGAGAGTGACTTTAACGGTACTAAAATAGTGTTAAAAGCATGTGTAACATTGCTGAGGTGACTACTACGCCCTTGTTGGAAAGGGATCTTCGCCGCGTCATTTTTACGACGAACTAAACCACCCGTCAGAAGACATTGGACTCCTACAAGGAACTTATCCACACTAAACATTGCAGCAATCTATTCGTCTTTGCCCGCACGCAGTTCTTCAGATTTCTCAANATTTCCTGCAACCCCCCCCCCCCCCCTCTCCCATCATTATGCAGACGACTTCACCACGCTCATTCGATACAATATTTATCAGTTTCCGTACAGTTTCGAGCAATAACGAGCTATCAGTTTTTACAAGATCAAAAATGCTTCAAATCTGAGTGAGGTACAAATTGAGACCATTGTTCTACCGATATATAAGACAAAAGTTAGTTTCTACGATTGAGGACGGATTTGTCGCCGCTTTGACGGCGGCGGCAGTGGCGGCAGGTGAAGCTGTTTTTTGTCCGTTTTTCTATAATAACAATGCCACTGACGACCATGACCACCCCGGTAGTGAGAACGACGACAACGATTACTTCTAGGACAGTAATCCCACTAGGAATATCACATTTTAAAAATAACAGTCTTTAATTAATGAGCACAACATGCAGACAACCATTACCGTCTCTGTGTTTTCAAGGAACCATCTTTGTTGCGCGTAACAGAGTTCTGGCAGTATGGCTCGCTGTGACGGCACACTTGAAAGTCGACGCCATCACCAGTGGAGCACACGTATCGAGCTGAAAAAAAATGAACGCATCTACAGAGACGGTTTGAAATGTTGTAGTTTTTGTATCTGTTCAGGAATACCTTGAGAATAAGTAATAGGATTAATTTTGCAGAATTCCAGCTCGAAGAAAACGGACTCTCTTAGACTACCCCAGTACGGTGACGTCACACTTTCCGTCCATATTCTTCAACTTTTGTGAAGTTTAAAGGAACTCTGACTAATCCATATATCAGCCTATCAACACAAATCAACTATAACTAGATGGTTTCAGCTTTGGAAACTAATTAGTTGCAGCCCACAATAGAGGAATGCAACCTAAAAAAATTGTAAAGAATCAGAAAATAAGAAATAGGATGTGAAATTCCAGTGGCACCAAAACGAGGCATCAAACGTGCCTGACGGATGTTAAAGCATTGTGGTTAAATACAGCGAGATTCGAGTGTCGCTGTTTAATCCGTGGCGGCCCTATTCGACGACCACCCGATCTGCGGACTTCATCCAAAATGAAAGTGATAAAAAACTGATAGGCACTGAGAATACACAAAAACAAAGCCAGCAAAAGAAAAAATAGAAGCAATCGGGCGTGGAAGTCTGCTTAATTAGTATATAAAATAAGGAATAATTTGCACAAGGAACACCGCTGAAGACCTGTTTAAGGTTATCTATGTAGGACCCTGGAAAAACGTTGGACTCCGAATTTGACCCACTTCGGAAAAGTATGTCTCAGAAAGGACTGATTGAGTTTATGTCAGTCCTAGATACAATGCTGAATGGACTAGACTGTAATGATTTTCTAGAAAAAACGCCAAAATGAAATTATAATTAAGACAATTTTAACAGCGATTTTGAGATTTCATCTCGAACACTTATATCAAATGAAGGTTGGTCGTCTTATTGCTACCGTGGATTTGCTTTGAATGATTTTTTCTTTTTTTGATAAATTCTACCGAAAATGTATGCTCACGTGAGCCAACCGACGGTACATTGATGTTAAGTCAAGAACAAAAATTTACAAGCTTTCCAATTTCAGAAAACATGTAATCCACTGAGTTAAAATTTATAATTTTTATACAGATATATGGCTAAATACACAAACCTGTCGATAAGGTCTTACATGGAATCTCCTTTTTAGTAAAATATGAATCGTGTAACTCATCCACATTTAATACGATTGAAAAGGATTACCCATCCCAAACAAATCACTGAGAAAATATGGAAAAAAGTATTATTAGCCAACACTTTTAACAAGATCGACATATTTGGCCGCCCTCTTCATGCTATGTACCAGCCGTTGTGATATTTCATTTTTTAACTTGTAAAGAGGCATAAACCAACTTTCATGGCAAAGATAAAGTCAGAGACCACTGTGTTAGATTTTCATCCTAGTTTTATTATGAAAATAAATCTATTTCATGATTAAAGTGTAGGTAGAGGTGAAAAGGCCTTTTATACACGTTGGTACTAACGTCAAATCAAGTTCAAGTAAAAATTGTGCATAGAATGTTGACAGTTACCGTTTTTAATAACCGGATTCTCCTCACAGGTCTTGCCCTCCCAGTTGTTGGTACAAACACACATAAACCCGTTTACCAAGTCAATGCACTGGCCTCTGTTTTTGCACGGCGCGCCTGCGCACTCGTTAATGTCGACGTCACAGTGCGTTCCTTCCCATCCCGGATCACAGGAACACGTGAACCCTGTCGCGTGATCTGCACAGGCGCCATTTTTGCATTTGTTCTGACAACACGTTGGGTATTGACATCTGAAAGAGCACATCGGGAGTTTTCCAAGGTTACACAGAATTTCATTTTAAAAACCATCGAATGGTAAACTTCGCACAACTTTGAAATATTTGGAATGTTCCTTGTGATAAGACCACGCACAATAAGCTTGCAAATGAAGTAAAGTTCAAGAATCAGCATTTAAACAACCTGTGTGCAAATACTGCAGCAATATCGCTGTAAAAAACACGATCGACCTTTCCTTTACCTATACTATCTGGGCACCATTCCATGGCTGTTATGCAATTATAAAATGTCTGCAACTTCATAATAGATAATTAGCATTTTTATTAGTCTGACTCATATCACAGAAAGACTATGTACATAGATCACCACAGTTGATAAATGGGAAAAAATATTGGGCAACTAACCTCCAGGGTTTTAAACTTACTTATCTCCCTGCCACCCGGTTGGACACCTACATTCGAATCCGCCCAGCTTATCTACGCAAACACCTTTGTTCTGACATGGCCCAGAGAGACAGTCGTTGATAAAGGACAGCCGGTTTATCTCACAGTTCCGTCCTTGGAAGGTTCCGACACACTTGCATTGATAACCATTCGCAGTGTCCGTACAATTTCCACCATTCTCACAGGGATTTGTTGCACATGTCTTGATCTCGCAGAATTTACCTACAAAGACAAGACCGTTTCTAGCTGCCCGAATGTCTATCGCAGTTTCAACAAAGCAATGAAAGCATGAAAAAGTGATAGCTCAATAATTATACTCTTGACATGAATTTTTTGACATGTATATTGTCGTACTCGACAAATATTAGAGCCTGAGCGACAATATCTTGCGATAAGTGAAAACATCTGCCGTCAGCATCGTCAGCTTTTATTGCTTGGACGCAGTGCCATGTTTTCTCCTGAAAGAGTGACCTGGGTTTGTTCACTACGTTCGGGAACGATCAGCCTTGCATTGTGTCAGCACTTCAGGTTTTGAGCCTGATCCCTCAGCGAGAGACAATTAATATGCGTCTCAGATGTCCAAGTTTTAAATTCGTGCTTCCACGGACACGACAAAGTTGTTTATGGCTTCCTCTAAAGGAAATTATTTTCAGCAATTTTGAAGGAAAAAAAATGCCCAACTATGAGAGGAGTTACATTAATTGAAGAGTGAAAGTCATGGAACCAGCACAATGAGTTATGCTTTTAACCTGCTCTAGCTGTTGTTTACTATGTGTAATTGAATTAGGCACAACACCACGATCCAGACAGAAATTGGGTAATTCTAAGCAATTCTTTTAATCTCAAGAGAAAACTTGGCTATGGACTTACAAGAAGTGTTGGATTTGTCATTTTGTGGCGGAGGTGACAATATATGTCGTGAACACCGTCTGACGGACATACTGTCGCTCAGGCAAAATAACCTTTTTTGATAAAATACGGGTTTAGTGTCCCATTAAAACAGCTTTTATTTCGTTCGCATTGTTTAGATATGAAACTAGGCCTAGCTCAACAAACTGGTATCAAGTTTGATAGTAATGAAATATTCTCTGACTTAGACCGCTGTTCTGACTATCAAAATCAATGTAACTCAATGCATTTACGCGCACATGCAACAACGGTTAGTCCCATGCAATACGCCGTCTTTGAAAATCCTTGTTTTGGTTTGTGCTTATCGGGGCGGAATCCATGGTTTGGTTCTTTTACATGGCGAGTAAGAGTTCCTAATTACACATAAGGGAAGACACAGCGCCATCTATCTTTATTTAATCGAGTTGAAAGTTTATGACTTCATCGAAGGATTTAAATATGCATATACAACGTGTAGACCGACGTGTAGCTACCTTTAAACAAAGCGCATACGAATCCGTAATTTTGCTACTACGATTCGTTATCAAACAAAATGTCATTACCTTTCCAACCACTTTCACATTTACAGCTTATGTCATTGAGAAGATCAATGCATTTTCCGCCATTTTGACATGGTCTTGAGACGCAGTCGTTCACATTCAGTTCGCACATGGCGCCCTCCCAACCAGTGGCACACGAGCAAATGAAACCGGTCGACGTATCTCCGCAAGTACCTCCGTTTTGGCATCTGAAAAAGAGTAAAACGTCGAAGCACATATTACGATTGGTATACTGGCACGGCAATACGTCGAGTGCGCATTTCAGTGAGGGTAAACTTGAAAAATATCCGTGGATGCGTGACGTTAACTTCAGTTTCCATCATGAACTGTGAAAATGCGACTGGTGTTCCAAAACGAGGCCAATGAAAACAATGCGCTGTCGTACCTCGGGGTCAAAAGGTTGAGTTCTATCGCTGTGTAACCCGGGACGGCACTACTACACGTCGCATATATTAAAATGGAATCGGGTCTGAATTTGGAGATTAGAGCCTTGGATTTGTTCTGTTACAAAATTTCATCAACGGGAATAGTGAAATGCATGATGTTATTTGTCTAAGCGCCCGTTTCATGAAAAGTGACTTAAAACCAAGTCTAAAGACCAAGAAGTTAAGCCCAAATTTCGAGCTCAGTTGACACCGAACAAGAAACTTCGGAAACAGACAGATCACAAAGACAATTTGCAGTCTTCGGTCTTAGACAAAAATTAAAACAGGGTGGTCATAGGGAGTCGGGGGCCTGAGTCGTACAAGGAAGTACGTGACGACCGTGATGTGCCGGTGTGAGGGTGGTCTCGATGAGTCGGNTGACCTTGACAGTGTGAGGGTGGTCTCGGCGAGTCGGGGGCCTGGATCGTTGAAGGAAGTACGTGACAATCGTGATGTGTCGGTGTGAGGGTGGTCTCGGCCGGTGAGTCGGGGGCCTGGGTCGTACAAGAAAATACGTGACGACTGTGATGTGTCGGTGTGAGAGTGGTTTCGGTGAGTCGGAAGCCCGGGTCGTACAAGGAAGTACTTGACGACAGTGATGTGCCGGTGTGAGGGTGGTCTCGGTGAGTCGGAGGCCTGGGTCGTAATTATACAAAGAACATGAAGACCGTTCGCACAATGAATTTCAAAGGACTACTGTCCAGAGATTGTTGACAGCCCGCCTCTGGTATTATGTAATCACATTAGTCTCATAGTTTGTTTAAAGTCACGTGGCTTCACGCAGCAATAGTCACTTGGTGTACATGCAACGCTTGTTTTAATTGTCTGAAAGAAAGTCACGTCGTGACACTGTTACTCATGGGCCTATATGCGGGGTCTGTTTCCGAAAATTCCCTACACGTTGATTTTCTAGTGCGCATTTACCTGTGGATTCTCACGAAATTCGCCACGCGTACGCGCCAGATATTTACAGAAAACCATTCGATGTAAATTTAAATTGACACTAACCACAAAATATTAAAAAATAACCTTGTTAAAAAAGTACAGACAATTTTTGAAAGCTATGTGCCTTAGGCAGAATACTTCAAATTCATTAATCTATTCGTTCATACAGACCTGTTAATGGCGCACGATTGCCAATCACAGTGCGTCCCCTTCCATCCTGTTGCACACTGACATCTATAGCCATTGACCATATCTGTGCAGGTTGCGCCATTCAAGCATGGTGAACTTGAACATTCGTCGATGTCAATCTCACAATGAATACCAGCGTAACCTTGCGGGCACTTGCACTCATAGCGATTTATGCCATCTTTGCAGGACCCTCCATTTTGACAAGGTGCGGAATCGCATTCGTTTATGTTAACTTCACAGTGAATACCGGAAAACCCAGGGACACAACCACAGGTGTAACTGTTAATGCCATCAATACAAGAGCCGCCATTTTGGCATGGAGCAGACTCACACTCGTTGATGTTGACCTCACAGTTTGGGCCTGAAAATCCCGCTGCGCATGTGCACGTGTATCTGTTAATGGCGTCCTTGCAAACACCGCCATTCAGACATGGTGCGGATAAGCATTCATCAACATTGATTTCGCACTTTTGACCCTTAAACCCGTCTTTGCAATGGCACGTATACTCGTTGATGCCGTCAGAACAGTTTCCTCCATTTAGGCACGGAGCGGACGCGCACTCGTTAATATTCACCTCGCAGTTCACTCCCATGAAGCCAGGCGAACAGACGCATCTGAACGTATTTATTTGATCCACACAGGTGGCCTCATTAAGACAAGGATTGCTCTTGCATTCGTCAACATTGATCTGCCAAAAGCAATGATGTTGACATGTTATCATGCAATGCTAGATGTATTTTGTGTCGGTTACTATATAAGGGATCTTGTATTTCTTCTTTCATCGTCTCGGGAACTCGAGAACCAGACTTAATCTTGAATTGATATCGTCATTTTGACTGGAGACTCTTCGGAAAATTACGTGAAGATCTCGAAATCTATAGGAAACCAAGCCTCGATCTCGATATCCAGCATCCCGGTTCTACATTTTACTGAGCAAATACAAAATGATGGATACAGACTGTGTTTCATAGCGAGTAAGACATTATGTTTACTGAATCGAACGCAGAGCCAATGTGTGCTTTTTGCCGAGCCGTCCACGTCACATTATATTTTCCAGGTATAGCAAATGTACGTTAGGGGAACCGTAATAGCACAGAATAAACTAAACATGCAGGAAAGTAATTGCGACCGCCTGCTTCGTTTATAATGCGTATCAATATCTCTCGAAGTCACGCGTCATCTTGCGTTTTCGTGAGATCCTTGGGTCTACGAACGCAGGCCTGGTGTTCAGATGCTAAGGTTTAATTTCAGAGTGATCAAGAATCTTTGCGCGATCACAGACGATCAAATGCATTATTTATCTGCATGCAATATCTTTCCAAGACCCTGAAGGATTAGAAATATACATTCATTTAGAATTGGTGGTCAATTTTAGAAAACTCAGCACACACGAAATTAATTAAAAAAAACTATGAACCTGGGTTTTGAAGGAATGTCATTCCAACTAGAACATCGAAGCCACCAGCGACTCAAGAAGCCCTATTGGGGTTGGACAACCCTCAAATAGCGAGTCCGAAAATGGCGTTTGCAAGCATTGTGATTTGAGTGACGGAAGCAGAATCCTTAAGAGATATTATTAGAACTATTTTATGAGTCTAAAAGGTCCAACTGCCAGCTAAACAGAGGGAAATGTAGATTTGAGGTTTAAGTTTGCTAACATGTCATGACTATATCGACTCGTGTATTCACCTCGCAATTTACTCCTTCCCAGCCATCTGCACAATGGCAGCGGTAGCCGTTGATGTAATCGTTACAGGTGGCGCCATTTTCGCAGGGAGACGACACACACTCGTTGACGTCTGTTTCACAGTTGACTCCCATGAACCCTGGAGCATGTGAAAATGGCACAATTGATACGAAGTGCATGAGATCAGTGACGCTTCCGTTATCATCATCACGTGAGAATAAATTTAGTTAGGGAAATGGTACTACACTATTTCAAGAGTGTGAAAGGTCTATAAGACATGTATGCAAGCCAGAACGTTAAAAACTGCTGCACGAGACTTCGCTTTGGAGTTGTAACGTCCCCACATTGAAAACCGTTGTTTTGGTCTACGTTTTGAGTTGGAACGTTTTGTTTTTTTTTCGTTAATACGGCAACTTTAACCTTCCTAGAAGGGTAAAAGCAATGGTGTATGAGTCCTATAGCCAAAATAATACTCGGTATTATGTCATCGACAGAGGTCAAAGGTTACATATGCTTTTCATCTCTTATTCTCGTTCTACTACTTTATACACGGAAACGAAACTTTCAACTGCCGTGGACACACCAAGACACCTAAAATTCTCTGCATTTTGTCGCAAGCTACTCCTACTTGTATTTTAGCATATTCCCCCCAGAACATTTTCCGCAGATAAACCGCCCTGCTCCAACACAGTACTCCCTGCCCGTGAAAATAAGATCGCACTACGGTCTCTTCTTTCGGTCCGCTTCGCATATCCTACATAATTTCCATCTCCGTTGCGCATATTCCCCTCTCGGACCATTTTTCGTAAACAAACCAACCTGCTCCTGCACATTATTCCCAGCCCGAGGAAACTAATCTATACCTCGCACGTCAGCCCCTTCTCTCCGTCTACTTCGCACATACGCGCAAATCAGCTGTGAAAAGACTCTACTCGTAAACAAGTTTCCACCATTCCTCCCAGTTTCGATTACTAGTTTCAAACAAAACCTTCCACAGCTTACGCCTTTTAGCAATTAGAACAAAAATAAAATATTTAGTCCGGATACAGTAAAATGCTTCTGAATTCATTATGTGTTCAATAATTTATGCTGGCTATATGTGTCCGTGAGGAAAGAACAGCGTGTAAGAGAAAATAAACTGTGCACCGACATCGTATCTGAGCTGCGGGGGCAGGGAACAATAGGTGCTTTGCACCAGCTTCGGAGAATCACTATACCCTACTTCAGCTGCCATAGATGAATACAAGATAACCAGGATAAAGCTCTAGTAACGCCAGCATCTCCCTAAAAAAGCAAAATCTCACGAGATTTCGTTTCGTGTATTTTCAATGGGAGCGCGTCATTTTGATTAGATTTTTCTCTCGAAGAGACAGTGTCGAACTTGACCGCGATTTGTGGGGTAGAATATTCCTCACCCGGACCAATGCGGCGGGTGGGAAAGGAGGGTATGGTGTGATTTCGTGAGGATGGGCTTAGAAATTGATACCGCTGACTTGGTGCTGACTGGTTCGCGACTGGGGTTCAGGGGACCGAAGCTAGAGTATAGAGGCACGGCCATGGACCGACTGAAACTAACCATTGATTGTTTAAGGATTTGTTGAACCTTATCGACAAATTTGGGCGTTTAGATATAGAATCAACTGTGTAAAGTATGTACAGCATATGTCCGGAAAGCAAAAAACTTGTAAACTTTGATTTCTGACTGTGTATAATCTAACCTTATTTGGGTCATGTACACTTTAGCAAAACAGAAAGGTACATTCTCGGCACAAGAACGAAATTAATAACATGGTCGCGTTTCTAGAAAAAAGTTTTCAAGATAAATCTTCAAAACTCTGTTACAGTTTTATAAAACACCATTTTGCTTTCCCTTTACGCTGCTTTTGAGTGTTTCATAAAAAAATTATTTCTGATTGCCACTCATACAAAAGTGGAGACTTTAAAAAATCATAGCACATGTGAAAGCTTTACATAAATACATTCATTTGTCCGAGATATCACGTTCTTAAGTTTACGGTGCCCAAAGATGACATTGATTTCTTTTAAAATGGTTACAAAAAAATACTATTATCAACGGACACAAGGAGATATTTTTTCGTAAAAATTCATTCCATGAAAATGTAATAATTGTCATTTCAATGTCACCTTTAGGCTATTGTAGAAGTTAGCCAAATGTGGGACATTTTAGGATCCTACAGAAGCGTAAACGGGAAGATGCGCCACTGCTAAACCGATCTATTCGAGTTTGAAGTTGGCGACTTCGACCTGACCTAGTTAGCGTTGCGTGGGGCTACAAGTATTTTAGAACTAATTTACTGGTCATGGGCGGCCCAGCATTGAAAAAGCGCCGCCCATACTGGTAGATCAAATTTATACTTTCCCTTTTAAAGCATTACAGTTAAAGTCTAACAGGTGTACAACATATTCGTCTTCACAATATTGAATTATATTATGAATTAGGCCTATACGGTTTCATCAAACAATTCAAAAAGATCTAAATAAGATTGAGAATTATTGAAGTAATGGCTTAAGTCGGATGTGTAGCTAAAATGTGTCGACGAAACACAAAATGTTCAGTTGCTCGGGATGTAATCGTTCAGTGGCTATTTTTGGAAACAAGACTTCGCACCTTGAAGATTTATAACGTCTTTAAAATGATAACGAGTTTGGCTTGGAAAAGTAAATGCCTCGCAAAAGTTGTTGCCAGCTATGAGACTAATTTCAAAAAGAGCATCGCCCGCGATTGTACCCCAAGCTGTATGTTTCTGGGTCTATTAGCATCATGCAATATATATAATTAAACTTGTCGAATCACTAGGGTGTGCCAGACCAGTCGAGAATTACCAAAACATCTTCCAGTTTTCATAACGATTCTTTGTTCTTTGGTGATAAAAGAAGATGCCAGAGAAAATCGAAACTAGGTGATGCAGAATATGTTAAATCCGTCCCGAATGGAAAATGTCTTCGTTTCTTTATTAAAATCCTATTTGCAAATTTCATGAAAATCCGACAAGGATCTCGGAAGAGACAGATGCAAACGTAAAAACTACATTGTGTCACAAAGTGCACAATGGTGGGAGTCAGATCCCCCCGAAAGTCATTGCCAAAAATGGGAAACTTCACGTTTATTTCGCTGCTAGGGTCGTTAGTAACGTGGGTCGTTCCAGTCGCCATCTTCAAGTGAATTCACTATTGACTGGGTTTGTTTGTCACTGATTTCTCGTATACTAGCGATAAGTACATGTACGCGATTAAGATTCATTGAAAATTTGTTTGCTTAGTCAATAAAGGCATTTGAAGCTCTTAAACATATTTCACGCATGTGTGTGCTTTTCAAGACTAATTTACGGTTGAAACGAAATGGTTCATTTCCATGTGCCCGCATCGGCCGCAAAATAATGCATGCAAATTTGCATTTTCGTAGTATTTTATGTATTCGTGCGCAAAAAAGTACTTACTTTGGATTTTCATTGTTCAACGGCGTGTCTTTAACGTAGTCTTTTAGAGGCAAGATTGTAATGAGTGCAGTTGAGAAACACGTCATTTGCCAAATGCTGCACCAGATGTTTTTCATTGGCAGGAGGAAGATCTAGTGTCAGTATATATCTCGTACTAAGAAATGCATGGAGTTTTTGATGCTTACAGGAAGAAACGCTCAACCCGAGGGTACTTCAAAGGTAGTGCAATACGCGAGTGTATATAGGACGTGCGGCTGAGAATCGCGCTTTTGTCACCACTAGATTCGCTAAAAAATTACAAACGTGACGGATAAAAAACCTACAAATTGTTGTTCAGTTTTGTTTATCTTTTAGTTTTTTCACGTTTAATTCAATGAATATTATTTTACAATGCATTTGTGTTTCAGGGTGATTTTCATGGATACTCCCTGTGAAAGAAATGGGAGCCGTTTAAATCTTACAATCGAAAAAAGAAAGCTTCTTCTTTAATAAATAGCAATTTGAATGAAGTCACACCTAATGTCAGTACACGTATGATTTTCTTGACTTTCAAAAACCGCTCTGAGGTGGTGGCGTGTTACAACTATTATTCGAATTCCGTGGTCTATTCATACACCGACCTCTATTTACATTGACACGACGTTTCGGTCGGTCTATTCTCCGGCCATCGTCAGGTGTTCCTGCGTTCTTAAAAGAACGAGCACGGATATGTGGTACAGTCATCATGGTGCAATTTTTTATTATACATTGTCCGTAGTGGTTAAGGTGCTGGACTCAAATATCTGTAATTCAAGAAGTCGTGGGTTCAAATCCTTCCTCGGACAAATTATAATCAAAAAATCACACCATGATGAGTGTTCTACATATCTGTGCCCGTTTTTCTAAGAACGCAGGAACACCTGACGATGGCCGTAGAATAGACCGACCGAAACGTCGTGACAATGTAAATAGACAAGAGGTTAGTGTAAATAGACCAAGAGATTTTAACAATGATTTTCTTGTTGTTAAGTGTGACGTCATTTGAAATTTGGGGACGGGGTTTAATCTTTCTACTCAAAATCGAACTCGAAATAATTATTTTTTTATTCTTTTGTTCTACTTGCCATAGCCCGTGATCTAATACATTATGGTGTATGCATATGTGCTTCCATGTCAAGTTTGCACTTGATGACCTTACGTTTGTGTTAAAAACTCTAGTAAAATCTCGACATTTCGAGAAAAACTCGAAATTTCGAGTTCAGACTCGAACCGTTATCATTAAAGTCCTATATCTTAAAGGGCATTTTAATTCATAAAATCAAAAATATATAGCAAATTAAGTAATATGTAACATAGCACATCCCTTCTGTTATCAAACTAAAAGCCTCTTTAGCATAGTTTTGTACCTCGGCCGAGATCGGAAAATCATCGACAATTTCCGTCTATTTCCGTGACTTGAGTTCCTGTCTGTTAGTTCAGGAACGATTCCGGAATGCCAGCCATGTTGTCATTGAAAACGTATTAACATCACAGTGAGCGTAAATGCGTTGTTACTTTGTTTGACTCTTTTTATATAAACTTGATTATTTAATTATTGCCTTGATTTTACCTGCTCTTTGCATATGACGAATGGTATTAAATGCATAATCATAAGTTTGAAGAACCGTCACAAAGTCTCCGGCGTATCCTACGCTCGGCTACTGAGGTCAGTCCTGATTCATCGCGAGGGTACATCAAATTAGCAACAGTAACCGTTTAGGTAATAAATTAGATGAAAAAAGTTTCTTGATCAACAAATGTCTTGAAATTGATGCAAAGTACCAGCCTGAATTGAGCAATTGTGGTGTCACGGTGACTACCCGGACGTGTGAGCGCAGTGCGTAATTGGCAGCAAATCGGCACCGGCTTTACTGGCCGTTTAAAAATGTAAGATCGAAAAAAGCATCCACATACGGCGATGTTTAGACAAACAAAAACAAGTTTTATCTCAAAATAGTGAGCTCCACATCTGTGCTTGATATTGCTGCCGGGACACACGTAACCAGTGAAGTAATTCCCCGGCCTGCAGTCGCCGTGACTCTTCGCCGGGAACTGATAATCACTTGCTAAAGTGGCTTTGATTTTCAATTATCAGGGAAAATACATTTTCAAACCTCACAAAAACAAACTTACAATATATACCACTGTTGTCTAAATATAAAAATTCCGCGCCGCAAACCGGAGCGGAGGAGAGTGTAGTGAATTTTAGTCACTGAGCTGAATGTCGGCGATGGGAATCAGTGGCGGATCTACGGGGGGTCAGGGGGTTTAAACCCCCCCTTGGGCCAGGACCCGAAAATAAAAAAAAACGTCTTCAGCAAAACAAAAACGGCACCGCCAGCGTGTGTAAGCCCCAAGTAAGCCAACTTGGAAAACATTGAGGGGGGGGTTCACTCTGAAAATTTATGTTTTGCATTGTGAATTGCTGAGTCTTCGTGGCTCATCGGGAAAACGCGCGGAGATCAATTGTGCGCGCGTTTCCGTCGACATTTCTGAAGTAGCCAAGCATTTTAGATGGATCCACCGCTGAAAGAGCAGTTCTATAGCTGATTTCTTTAGGTAACTAGTTTCTTTACTCTAACATATGTTTTGATTTGGTTAGGGGAAATACCGTGGTGCCGCAACCCTGATATTCAGGCGAATTGACGTGCAACTTTTTTACCTCATCTGTCATGCCGTGTAATTCTATTACACTCCACACGTTTGTAACTCGAATTTGACTGGTGTAGGCCTATAGTAAAGTTGTCTTGCGCAATTTAATACAGTGTACATGTACTTGTAATATTTTTGAAAAAAATTCTTTTTCCGAAGAATTGCTATTGTGGCGCGCGCCGTGGTCTGGTTGCGAGTCCGTTTTCATCTTGCCCTGCGGAGCACAGATGTCTGCCGGCGCACGGCAAGCCAGGCGGTCCGGCTCCGCCGGCTAGCAGCGTATACGAATGTTTCTGGCTAAGTGAAAATTATTTCTTTTAATTTAAACTTATTAATACTTATATTATACCACTTTGGCACCATGGCAAGTTTTCTACCTGAAGCTATTTCGCCACCAAATGGTATTTGTCAGCCGCCGGCAGTAGCGAATTAAGTCTCGTCTAAATTTATTTTCCACATTTTCGCAAGCCAACTGTCAGAATATTCTAACTGTATAGCAATTTTATTCAATAATTTGATGTTGCATGTTCGTTGTTCTGCTTATGCTGTTTGTTTACCAGAGTTAATTAAACCCAGTAAAACACGCTTAGCCTAGCCTCATGCGCCATACCCGGCGGCACCAGTTGTTATTCAATCGTTGGCGCAGGACTGTTACTAGTCCGTAATTTTATACAAGTGTCGGAAACTATCTTTGTATGTATACGGAATTCATGATTTGAACCATTTATTCCGATAAAACAGCCGGGGACGGCATGCCTTCGTATTTTGTCAGTGCGAGTGGTCTCGATCGGTCTGCACCGGGTCATCGGCTGAAAGTCCGAGCCCGGCAAAATAATTTGTCAAAATTCATTTTGCCATATTTTATTAACATTTTCAGTACAAATTTTCTATATTTTGGTTTTATTAAAGCTGAGGTCCGCTGCCGATTATTTTATCCCCGTTTGCAGGCTGGTAACAGACCCTGCTCCAGTCGCACAGACGGCGTATACTAAGCCTGGGTTCCTGAATGAATTGTACTTCCGGTATCGCGGTTAGTTCAAAATGGCGGTGTGATCTTAGGGTCGGAATCGTGAATTACGCGTTTATTTAAACTTTCTTCGACTACGGATTGTGTGTTGGTTATGGAATAAGTACTGCGTGGTTCCTTGTAATGCCTTCTAACCGTTTAATAAGGGTTAAAAACGTGTGCTTCTAGGACTTTAAAGCTGATGTCAAGTGCAAACCAATATTATTGTACGTAAGGCAGTGTGTATTCGAGCAAAGAATAATAGACACTTATCTTGAGTTCGTACAACGAAACATGCTCAAAAATAATTTCGAGTTCGATTTTGAGCAAGAAGATTTGGTTCCAAGCCTTGGTGTTGCGCGCTAATATCAAACGCTAAAATAAACAAACTCAACGCAAGATCAACATTTTTCAAAATTAATTCATCTCTTATCTGCAATAAAAAATTCTATAAGTCGTAAAAAATAACAGCTTTGTGGCTTTTTGGCAAAGTACGAAAATTTGGTGCCAACACACACGAATGGCAGGTAATACATATATATATATATAACGTGATCCTCACCTGGTTGACACATGCATTTGTAACTCGCTACGCCATCAATGCATGTCCCTCCGTTCTTACAAGGTGTGGGGTCGCAATCATTGATGTTGACACTGCAGTCTTTTCCCGCGTATCCAGACGGGCAAGTGCACGTGAAGTCGTCAAGACCATCCTTGCATTTGCCGCCATTCTGACAAGGATTGGGAGAACAGTCGTCGATGTTGACGTCACACGCTGGACCACTGAATCCACTCTGGCACTCGATTGTACTACAATCGTTTGTTTTGCACTTACCTGCATTATGAGCACATTGTGAGCGACATGGTACAAACGTAAATCACTAGGTAATCATTTTTCAAAACTTAACTCTTTCTCCTCCCAGTTAACCCGGTGTCACACGATAAATTTAACGTCCAAGTATTACTAATAATCTTAAAGCTTGACTATTACTACAAGGTCTGGTAGGATGGTACGTCGAATCCTATTGATTCGTGATAATACCTGATGCGGCACTAAAATGTGTATAAATATACAAAGTGTCCCTAAAGTATAACAGTCTGATATAAATGCTTGTACATATTGACTAGTATTTCTCTTGTACATTAATTCCAAAAATATAAATATATCGAAAGGTTATTTCAGTGAATTTCGGAAATGCACACACCAGGAGTGAGTTTGTTCATTTGTCAGCTCTGAAGTGCTACTGCAAAGATGTACGATTTAGTAACTGGGGGAAGCTCGTAATCCGAATAAGTGCTCACGTACTTTTGTCAGGGAGGGGGGAATTATAACGGTATTATGCAAATGAGTTAAAACCTTTGAATGGGATATCCTCCCGGGTGCAAGAAATCACATCCATGTAATCGTGGTTGAAGTGCAATTTTTTTCGTATCTGATCACTTGCACAAACCATCCAGGCTTTAGGGCTAACATATCTACATATCCAAGCTCCAAGTCACAGATAAGTTAACACTCTACGAAAAAAATGCGACATGGGAAGGACGCGATTTTAATTGCCATACCGATCGTGGATCGTGTTGCTGCGAGGGAGTGAAATTAGATTTAATAAAAAACTTTTGAATAAACGTGCTCATCTCCATCCATTTCTTTGCTTGTTTCCAATAACAAATTAAACAAAGTTTGTTCATTGCATATTTCAGCGGGGAAAATGGGTAAAACACCTTATGAACACCCATATTCTAAAAGAACTTCATGATTTTTATGAGCGCTCAGAAATGACATACGAAGAATTCGAGTATCGTTTCAAGTATCAATTTCGTGAATGTCCATGTCTCTAGGTACAATGGGTGCTCATTAAAACTAAAATGTCAACACTTTTGGGATACCCTACATAACAATATAGTGTATGTCGCTACCGTATCACAGTTTTAAACTGTTTCAATAAAACTTGAAATTTTCTCTAATGACACCAGACATGTCTTGAATCTAAAACCACAAGTCTGTCACTGTACAGATAACATGATTTCCGCAATAACCAGAAACAACTTATCGAACAAATCCCTGATGGTTGCAGTGCTATTATGAGTTGCGCACTTACCGAATTCGCATAGGAACCCGTGAACATTAGAGCACGACACAGCTTGATATACGCACTGTATTCCTTTGATACAGTTTAGCATGGCGCATTCATCTGAGGCCATGTTGCCACGAACTTTTGATGATCGTTTTGTGGAGCCAATCGGAATCTTCCACGAGCTTTCTCGTTCGCCTGCCCAGCGCCAGCGCCCAAACTTAGGATTGTTCTTAGTATTGACGCCTCTCAGGTTGACAAAGTATTGGTTGGAGCCAATCCTAAAACAGTAATCACACTAACATGTCTTATTCCCATCGTAAAAGTGTAAAACGGCTTCTACAAGAGCACCGCTTGTACCTTACAATATTTTTTGCCGTCGTGTGAACACAACCACTAGGAATTACTCATGCATCATGTTGGTTTACCAATAAAATAACGAACACTTTTAGGAACCAGAGAAGACCTGAGGGAGTCCCCTAACACGAAGAACAGGTTGAAGTTGACATGTAGTAAAAGGGTCTTCCAATCAAATCTTAATGGGGATATAAGTTATGACCAGGGAGCCTGGACTGGGAGCTTTCTGAACCAAATAGTCGAAAACAAAGCTTACGTAATTCCAAGTGCCTGTACTCGTGAATTTTCTTCTTCAGTTTCAAATATTGCTAGATGACCACCATTTGCATCACATGCGCGTTTGGCGTCTTCCGCACTTTTCGGGGAGTGGCTGAACAGGTAGCACTTGCCATCAGATGTCGCTTTCCATCCCGGCAAGCAGTCGCCTAATTGGGAGAAAGTAGGGATAAATGTGTAAATTATAACCTAACTGAAACTACTTGCCCTGATAACGATTTGGCGGGAAACCGAGGACGGGGTCGAACCCGGGACCCTAATATTGCTGGTCGCCGACTTTACCACTACACCACGCAGCGACTGACGTCATCAAGAGTGAAAATAGAATACTTAAATGAGCACGCGCACTAATCGCACGTTCAACAAACCGCATTGTACTGTACTTATACGCTACGAAAAATAAGATACATAATTTTCATAAAAATGATATCTTAATTCGGTGAAATTTTTCTCTCATGTCCTCTTACTTGTAAATCACCGATCTCTACTTTGAATGCGGGTATCGTGTCGTCAGGATCTTTGACTTGAGAATTATATTCAGTTACCAGTGGTAACCTACTTTAGCAGACGATAATTTCCCGGTCGAAGCTTAGCGTGAAAAAAACGTGTTTTAAGCTATAATAGTTGGTAAACCTTAATTTATAAATTCAATTTATTTCTATAATATTTAAGTTTTCAATTGGTGTTGAGTACAAGCATTATTTGACAAAAATAGCCGGGCTTTTCTTAAAAGGTCACGACCTCTGACCCCGGGCCTCTGACATAGAAAGTAGTTACAAAGCCGTGGAGAGTCAGAAAAGGTAAATCGATTCATTGCAATGTTTCTCGTTTATTATGTGGTATATGTGCGATAATTCACCAAAATCCACTCGGGCTCTAGATAACGTGGGATAACGACTTCGCCATGTAATAATCTATATATACAAACTTGTTTGACCATATTCACATTTCACGGGTCCGTGCTGCAAAATTGACTGATGCAAGGTAGCAAACGGCAATCAAATAAGAAGCACCGTCCCTATTGGTGTTGGGCGATTCGATATTCTCCAGGTGGCGCTAATAACTAAAGCTGAATAGAGTAAGAGAAAAAGAGCAAAATGCATGGTAGCGATCTCTAGAGCAAAGTTTTTCACCAGAAAGGCAAGATGTTGAATTACCATGCAAAATCTCGCGAGTGAAAGGCAGGTGTTTGGCAAGTCTCCTCCAGAGCTTACAAGACCATCTTAACAAAATGGCGGCCACTGAAGTGATTGGTCGGTGAGGTTGGAATGCTGAATTGGGGGTTTGATTTCATTACTTCCATCTTAAAAGATTTTTTCGAAGCAAACACAAGCTAATATCTTGAATACTATGGAACGCAGCCCAGGGCTAAATTCCCGTTATTCAACATCTTATCTTAGTTGGCCAATCACTTCATTGGACCCCATTTTGCTAGAACCGGCTAGAAAGCTCCCGAGCATAGACCCTATCTCGCAAAACTTCACTTTTCAATGGGGATGATTTCGCAAGGTTTTGAATACTATTGCTCTTTTCGCAAGAAACCGCTCGGTCTCCGAAACGCACTCCAGTTCAGCAGCCTCTAGCAGGGATGTTGAATACCTGATTTCAGGTATTTGTACGGGAAGGTCCCTTATTTCACTTAGCGAATTTTGAGTCCTTATTAAGTATTCCATTAAAAGGTACTGCTGACTTCATTGAACACGACGTCTCGAAGTATTTGCGGCCAAACAGAAACAGTATATTTACGTGTTAGCTTAGTCACAATTTTGTCACTGTTCTCCGGCGCAGGGCAGTCCGCAAGAGAATGTTTTAAAACTAAAGAGCAGAAGACCACTTGATGCCATCCATAGAGAAAATAAATCTTGAAGATTAAGAGTGGTGCATTTGTGGAAAATATGATATTCTACCATCAGAAGTTGCCTAAACAAATGTTGTTGCACTTTTGACAAAATTAGAATTTAGAGTTTTTATTTCTATCTATTCAATGGTTATTGGTGTAGTTTTCACTCGCCAATCGCCAATCAGAAGATGGACTGGCTTTCTTGGCAAAATGAATTCTTCCACCAATGAATATGGCTTGAAATCAGTTTTTGGTGGAGTCGTCTGTTTTAAAGCCCTCCTTTTTCCTGAGGCTATGCTAACGCCCACAAAATGCCAAGCAGACAACTATTGTTCGCAGACAGAGATTTGGCTCACACTGGGCTATCGTCTGTGATCTTCATTTTTGCAAAGCAGGACTTAACTTCAGACGACATCGAAAGATTATTAAACTTATGATCAAGGAAATGTTGAGCTAGGGGTTTAGACTAAAAAACCTGTACAAAGATCGGTGTCTCATTTTGTAATTTTTCATGAATAGAAACATCATGATTTAAGATCAACTACAAACCTACCATTCCTTGAACCGTGAATACGAGAATTTTTGGTTTCTCAACCTAGTTTAGGGGCATTTTTCAATTCATTTCAATATTTAAAGTATGGGCAATGAAGACTGGGTTAACTAGACCTTAGCTATTTTAATCAAAAATAACACTGGAGCGTCCTCCTACAGTATAATCTGCCGTATTCCAAATATTTGTAAAAACATTCGGGCCCGGTGTAACTCTTTGTAATCAAAATTCTACTCTAAAACTGACCATTTGTGTCGCACGATTCGAGTTAAGTTAACCAAGTTGCACTCGAATAATGCAACGTGATTGGTTTAGACTGCGTTCAAACATTATATGCTGGGCCCTATATGTGCGCCTTAGAGTCAAATTGTTTAGAGAGATGGCGAGGCAGTATTTGAAATGTCCCGAAGTTCACATTTGTTTTTTGCCAAAATATGAGTACGAACTTTAAAATCAGCGCATATGTAAAAACGACATATTGATCGACACAGTGCTGTTCTTAACCATTCATTGACAACTGGTCGCATTATAAAATGTCTGGTGTTTAGATCTTGGACAACGATAATGTCAACCTCCGGCTCCTCATGAAGGAGGCTATAAATATACGGTTGAATCATGCTGAGCGCTATCACATCGGTCCATTTGAGGTTCAACTGTTTTTATTTCTGGTCTCTTCCCTCCCAATGTATTTTGACGTGTACCTGTGCAGTCTGTTTCTCCACCTGTGTCACCTGATTGGACTATTGTGAACTTTTTTCCCTTGTTTTGAGAATGGTTTATAGACAATACACCGAAATATGTCGTCTTTTCCATACGTGCTGATTCTAAAGATTGTCCCGAACTTCACTTAGATAAAAAATGTATCTAAATGTTTGGCATGTATTACTACGAAACAGTTACTAACTTTTGAGAGTAGTTTCTCACCTTGGACTTGAGATGCAGCCAATACAAACAGAACGGCTCTTGCAAGACCAGCCATCTTTGATGAACGTACACAACTTGTCCTTGGTTGACAAGTGATAAGTCATGCTACCTTCGCCCTGCAACGCAAGCGATAACGACGGTGATCGGAGATACGTTTGAAGATTGGACCAGTAAATGAATTTTTGGCAAGTAAAGATAGTCGGAAGAAGGCTAGTTATATGAAAGCTGACGTTACACTTCACACCTGGGAATCGCTTAGTGGAAAAACCAGTCCTAAATCCAAACATGGATTTGAGGTTGTACATAATTTAGTATGACGAAAATTGCACTCTCGATTTGTACATTGAATATTTATTTAACTAGACGGAAATTCTTATGAAGAGTGAACATTTCGCTGTTTGCTTGCCAATTCGCCATTTTCATTTTTCACTTAGCGGTGAACTCGTGAGCTAAGGCATTGACTTGGCTCATTGGCTGGAATTCGGGTCGCTAATAATTATAATGTGGTGTCATTAGGTCAAAACCTATGAGCATAAGACGGCAGACTATTTGATTCGTAGCTGTTACAAAAAATATTAGAATAACTCAAATATAATCGAGCAAGACAGCTTATGATGCCAAAAAAACCTAACGGTTGGTATTAGTAGATTCTATCAATATTTTTGCCCACACACTTGCAATTCCTTATGTCTATTTCATAGAATCTGTGAAATTCATTTCGACGTATCTTCAGTTTTGTTTGAGCTGATGCATTGTTTATGAGTGGCCGTGTGCTGACCGTAATATAGACGACGAAATTTCACACCGCGCGGGTTGTTTTGCTCGCCATCTGGTGGTGAAAGTTATACATGTATCAACATGTATAGCGAATAACCGGACGGGTGCATGCAACACATGGGGATCAACCGACATTCACTTTGCCCGTTTCAGTCGTCGGTTTAAATAAAAATCAATTCATTGAATGTCAGTTTCTATCGTCATTCTCCTGAAAAAGGTACGTTCGTAACACGCTATTATACACACACCATTTGCCAGATGAGAGCTTCGCTGAAGCAAAATTTGCTGAGAAGTAGGGTTTGCAGGTATTGAAATGCAAAAAAAAGCTTTTTACGAAATGGAGCCCATTCCTGTAATTTGTTGCGAACTGTTCGTAACCTTTTCGAAAGAGAAAAGCCAATTGCAGAATCCGATTCCGCGAAAAAAGGAAGTGGCCAATAGGTGGCGTCTTATTTCATGGCACTGAAACAAAAGCTGACGTGTCCTATTCGCTTCGCAAGCTTAGCAGTAGTATAACGGTAGGTCTACAACGGTGAATTTGTAAACATCCGCAACCTTTGATTCAGTCGAAGAGTTCACTGGTTTTTGATGGCATTAGCTCTGAATCAGAGTTTACTTACCCCTTTTTCTTACATTGGTGCAAAGTTGTATATTTTCACAGCTTTGAGTACCGAGGATAGGATGGGCTTAAGCCTGAGTTCAAAGCGATAGAAATATACACATTTGGATCGATGTGAGTAAAAAATGGCCAAATAAAATGTGACACAAGCTATGCATAGCGCTTTGAAATAAAACAAGCTACTGGATAATTTCTTTCGCCGATTCTTTAATCAAATATTGTTCTTCCACGAGACTGCGTATACATGTATGTCACAAAAATCGCAATTGGTTTCATTTACTCAGAAGAGTTTCTAGTCTAAATTTGCATTTGATTACACCTCGATTTCAGCTACTAACTCGACCAAAAACTCGATATTTCGAGTTCATACTCTAACTTACTCCTTTAATACTGGGGCTATCAAGCGCAAACTAGGATTAGCCAGTTACTCAGTTAAACAATTTTTTAAAATTGTTTAACTGAGTAACTGGCATGGCATTGGACTTAAAAGTCCAATGCCATGCTACAATGTGACGGCAAAAGCTGAAGTGTTCTTAATCAAGTAGGTTCATCGCCATAAAACTGATCTAAACTCGTTCTTAGTCAGATGGGAAGCGATGTCTGAGTTTGCAAGGCCATACTCAAAGCATACGACAAGACCTGACAAGCGAAGGCTTAAAGCCACACTTCTGCGGTGTGTGAAAACCACATAGGCCTATGCGAGCACCACGGTTGTTCAGTGACAAAAGACTGCGTGCAAAACCTGGAACCATGAGTTGACTCCTGTGTTTATCGCGTGCCCACTTACCTTGTATGTTCAGGTATATTTTTAATATCTCCAGTGGTGGATTTGGGGGGGGGCAATGGCGCCAAACCTCCCCGCTAAAATTCTCCCAGATTCCATTTGGCAGTTCGGGGGTGCTAATGTCTGACGGGAAAAATAATGACTGCCCTTCCCCCAACCCAAAATCTTGGATCCGCCCCTGGTCTCAGATAAGCCTACATGTAAATGCAAATGTTGTATCTAGGTAGGTTGAGCGGACTTTCGCAGTCGGTATCCTTTGATTTAAAAGACCAATTGCACTATGCGTTTTATTGTTTGACAGCGTCCTGGTCATAGCACAACCTATCGACATGCTGGTTGCACACTTTTTCCAGTGCGTGCCTCCAAAGTGTACCCATTATCGTTCACATGTGGGGTTTTTAATACACCCTTTCGTGATGTTGAGTAAAAAGAATGTGTCACAAGACTAAAGCTGAATCGGCGCTATCTAATCGTAACACGTATTCGAGTAGCGCCAAGCTGGTACACTATTTTATTTAGAACTGTCGCCGTTCTCTTCTGATGGGCGACTTGGGTGTGGTGTGTACGTCTAAGTTTCCACTCTTGAACCACTGGAGTACTCGATACACTGGCAGCAACATGAGATTGAATGATGACTCATGCATGAGTCCCGTGCGCTGTCCCAGAAACGAGGGCTGGAAAATTTCTTGCCAACTTATGATTACTCTGCTACAAGACAAGTTTTGACCGTCGTTTGTCAAGTAATAGCCAAGGGTTGTCGTCTTCACGTTTATTGACGACATTTCAAACAATGGGACAGACCACTGCCCCAGTAATTTATTGTCGGGAATGTTGTTACTGGATAATCAGGACATCTTACGTGAAAATATATGTTTTTCCACCACCATGTTCGGTAAGTTTACCGTTGTCAGATTTAGTACGAAACGTAGCTGTTGTACGGCGTTTTACATGGGTGCAAATACTTCGAAACTTGTTTCGCCGTAAGTGAATCGATAGCACCCTATCAGAGATCTACGCTGTTCAGTGTGTTGGGTTCGAAGGGTGCTTTACCTGACATGATTGCTGTGGTTAGAAATCGCGTTATCAATCGACATTGATGCCTTACGTCGGCGATGTTTCTAATGGAGCTATCGCAAGCTCCGCCCCTTGCGAAAAGTCGACAAACAAACCATAAGTTTTACCCGGCAACGTGTTTTTGTCGGGTAAAATGGCGGCTTGGAAAAGAAGATGTGTTAATAATGCTGCGTTCTGATTGGTCAGTTAAGCCGTCACTCAAAATCCTAGCTACATGTATAGGTCAATTGGTGACGTTCCTTGAGCAAACTACTTAATTTTGGACTGTCTCTGTTCAGGCTAGCTGTCGTTAGTGCGGTAATGTGCTGGACATAAAGATGATGTCAGTACACCAGTGGACTTTGAAAGGTCAAGAAAATGAGAGGGGTTGTCGATGGGGGCACATAATATGAGGGGGGATAAAATGTGTAGTAATGGGGCTATTCGACAATCTTTACCTTACTAGAGGGCGCGCCTGTACTAGTGATGACAGATTAAGCAGCCTCGGTTTCGCGAGCCCTTTAAATACATGATGAAATGACTTGCAGCCGTGCCAACTGAACCTGAGATTGCGTGAAAAGGGTGCTTCTGTGAGAGGACGTAAGCATGACCTTATACAAAAGTAAGGTTTGTGATTATTTTAACGATTATTCCATGTTTACAATACTGATACTTGTTAATTTAAGTACTGGACGATGTCGACTTCGCTGCAGTCGCCAGTCGGTAAATCATTGTTTGTTGTGATGACTGATGTGCGTTACAATACTTGACGTAGCATTCGGGATATTTTCGTATATCAAAGCAGTATTATTAAAGTTTGGAATGATTTCAAACAGGTTTATCAGTAATAGCTATATCAATGAATGCTGAATGTTTATGATGTCAACTCGATGTTTGTTAGAGAAGTAAGATCACAATCCAAGCCCAAATTAAGCCCCAAAGGGTACGTGACAAATATCCATTAGACTATTTGTTTACTCCCTATCCCATGTCGTCCGGAAATCTATTACACGTTGGCATGGAAATATATCATGTCTGTTTTCACCTGACCTTTGGTTTTTAGGTTTTTGGGCTAGTACCGTGTAGAGGAGATATGCATTACTTCTACAACCGTCCCTGAATGGACAAAAATTGGTTTTAAGCAGTTGACTGCTCGCAGTTAACCAGGAAGATCTTTCTATCCAGTGCAGATTTGTTGTCAAAGCCCCTACTTTCTATATCGGAAACAAAGAACAAAGCCTCTGAAAAATGGTCAGCTATTTTTAAAGAAAGGTATGTAAGTTTTTTTATTAATTTACTTATTCAGGTCCTTAACGGGAGGTTGGCATAGGGTGTTGGGGTTGTAAAATTTCGTGCGTTGCAGCAACTGAATGTGTGGAAATAACAGGTAATAGTGTTCGGGGGAAAGAGCATGGTGAAGTAATTCTTAACCTTCATGAAGTTGTTTCACGTTTCATGAAACTGTTTTGGTATCCATTATAAAGGCGTAAAAATATATTGCATTCTCTGAATTCTCAACAACTAAGCAGTCTCAACTCAAGCCTTGAAATGTCATATCCTCTATTAGAAGAAAAATAAAAAATCTGAGAAACGGTTCCCTCAGCCTTAGACCAGAAGTGTGCTTGACAGTCCCATGATTCTGTAATCGGTGTTTATAATTGCTGAAAGTATCAAAATTGGGTTGAAAATGAGTAGCAAAGGTTTAAAGTTGTCTCAAATAACTTGCATATTTTGCAGACAAGTGATGCGTTTAAAGCATTGTTATGGCTAGGAATGAGAAATAACGACGCAGCTCTGTACAAATCAATAATTATTATATAAATATACATGTATACACCCTTGCTTTCTAGAAATAGTAATTATTTAATTTTGTGTGAAATTGTAAAGCAGTTACAATGGCAACATTTTTGATCCAACCTGGCGTACTTAATTATTCATGTTTCAATATTTCTTCCATGTTCAGTGTCATTTTCAAGGCCACTTCAAGCCGCAACATCGACAAGCTTTGTTACTCCTTTCTCTTCCCACAGCATGTCGTCCACACACCAGAAGTGTTGTATGGCACAATGTACAAGAAAGTGGCATTGGAGAAATGGGAATCACAGCACTAAACTACCGTACGAAAATGTGCCATTGGATTGTTTCTGTGTGAAGAGGTGCTATATCTGACTGCTACACCAGCCAACCTCATTGGTGAGGATGCCCTTCCATAGGCAATGAGTCATGTATGGACAACAATGGCTTAAATCCTCTCCTGGAAGAAACATGAAGGACTGAATCTAACGAAGACCCAGTTACACTCTGGTCTAGTTTAGGGTCAGATTTTGGGCACAAAGTGAGTCAAGTGATATGATGTTATGTTTATCTTCAAGGATCTAATTGTGGACTTTACTGAGGCTGAATGAGGTTACATGAAGGAAAGCCACGTGCCTAAACTGGACCTTTTTACAAGTGCTTCTATAGGCCATTGAAACTCGATCCCAGTGAAATGAAAACCAAAAGCATCTGGTATAAATACCTGTCCTTTATCATTAAGTGACATTAACCTTTCCTTTCAGAAGAAAGAGGTTATACTAATGGTAAAAACTTTTCATCTTGGTACGCACTATGCGGAAATGACATTCAGGGACTGCATCGATTGTCTTATTGTCAGTAAAAAGCCCGTTAATGTTACACTTTGATGATCGAATAAATTTTTCATCAACAGGCACGTTTGTCACTAATTATTCAAACCGCAATATTTCTTCAGTTTTAAAGCCCCATACAGTGCAGTTGTGCTGCTTCTTTATAAAGCTGAAGTGATTACCGATTACGCTTGCGAATTGTCATTTTCCTGTTGACCTATAGAAATATCCGGTGAGTGTAACTATTTTTAAAGCTTTTTTAAGAAGGCCTCTGAACAGTTTTAAGTTTTGTGTTAACTTGTCTATAACAAAAGTTTCACGTTCAAGCAAAGTAAATTTTCAATCGTAGCTAGCTGGATAAGAATCTGTTATGCTCAAGAATCGAGAATGAACAATAATCAGTGTATTAAAAACAAAATGGCAAAATGAATAACCACATACATACAACGGAACAACATTATTTGTTAAGAACAACTGTAATTTTCTCTTTCAGGGATATCAAGGGCTGACTTTCTGAATTGAAATGCTCAATTCCCAAAGGTTAATGCTGAAGGACTGCTTTTCACTTTGTCGAAAGGTATAATAGACGATAAGGCGGCTGGTTTCAGTCGTTTTTTCTCACCTATTACAGAATAGTCAGATAACTATTAGCAAATTAAAAAAAACACAAGATAAAACTACTTCTGTATGGCAGAACTTACTTGACATTTCGTCTTCATGTTTATATGTAGAAACAAATAATCTTTGTATCCAAGCCTTATTGTTAAATCTTAAAAGATCTGAATCAAAATATGTGAAAAGGCTACAAGTGATTTAAGAATGTGTATTTTTCATGACAATTCAAACGTGTTTCTGATCTCAACAAATAAAATTCATTCTAGATGTCAATATTTATTCCAGTGCAACGTTATATATGAATTTATTGAATAGCACATTCATGTTAATTCGGTAACTATAATTTGGTAGTCCTGGCGGTGGGATACATTATAAAATAAGGAAATTCACTCATCTAGAAATTCTTTTTGACATAGTACAGTTTTGTAAAGTAATTGTTTGGAAAAGTCACCCTTGATTTCTGAGTGGCACGTCCCATACATCTCTTATATTAGGATTACCCACATCCAGGACAATATATGTGGATATGTGCTGCTTGCCTACCCGGGTGAGTTTCTGAAGAGAAATACTTAGTTCCACTGAATAAACCGGTTATTCAGTGGGGGTAATTGGTGGGGATAACATCACTGAGCGATGTCTATAGAAACTTAATTGCTAAAAGCTTTCCAAGTAACATGATTATGTAACGGGGCGTGAGGTTTCTGCATCCACACGCTTTTTTGTCACTTGGTTGACCCTTTTGACGACAATTCTTCACGCCTGTAGTAACGTTAGGTCTTTTGGGAATTTATGACCACCTGTCGAGGATTTGCACCCGGTAAAACAGCAATAATAAGGCTTAGCGCGACGACGTATTTTGATAACAATTCCGTCTTTTTACCAGCTGTTTACATGCAGACAGCGACGCATGCGCAATTCAATCACGACTAGTACAGCAGCGACACCACGTCGAATAGCCCCATTAATTAGTGGTTGTGTGAAATAAAACGAAACAAAGATATGTTGCACAAAAGTATGTTATTTAACATATCTAAAAGGCAGTTGGCTCATTTCACGCCGTCTTTAACAAATTGCCATATTACAGATGGAGAAGTCTGTGGCGTCTCCATTGCACTTTTGTCCGCCATCGGCCGGGGAAGGGTTGTTACAATAACGCCTCCTCAGCTTTAGACCTAGTCCACATGACTTGGAACACTGTGTCCATGGATTCCAGTTAGACCACCCACCATTGACTGCAGATAAAAA
This sequence comes from Phoronis australis, assembly GCA_002633005.1. Taxonomy (NCBI): domain Eukaryota; kingdom Metazoa; phylum Phoronida; family Phoronidae; genus Phoronis; species Phoronis australis. The sequence continues at coordinate 536,472 of NMRA01000032.1, read as the reverse complement.
CATTCACGTGCATAAAAATGCGTTTGGCCGATTCGATTGTAGTGACGTACGTAAGATATGCAAACTCAAACCACTACCACTACCAATTCTACATTCAGGCCTCTGCAGTCTGCTGATGGAGTAAATTCGCGTGTACAGCGCCTAATTTTATCGGGCTCAATCATCTGAGTTACCTAAATCATTAATCCAAGGCGTCGTTCCTGAAAATGCAGTTTTGCTGCTCTAAAAACAGTTTTCTGTTTTTACCAATGCAAATTCCGAATCACAGTGATCAGGCGGCTATTTTTGGGCCTCGCTGAAGTTTCAACCTAGGTCAGCCAAAATCTAAGTCAAATCCCACGAAAACCTTTCGTTATGGATCCATACAGTACATCGACACTGAGAGCTAAGGTCTTCACAGGAAATTAAGACCTATTAAATAACGACTATGTGTTTTTTACTGAGCCAATCGTTTGCTCGCAGGGTTAAAATCTCCAGCCTTGCGGGCCGTAGCGTAAAATCTGCTTTTTGCATACAGTCCTTGCCTTAAGTTCAGCAAATCAGCACAGTTTCCACCGTTATTTTCCAATGAATGCTGTGATCAACACCGAGACAGGGAAATGTTTCTGTTATTATTTACAGTCCAGAAGCTAAGACACGAAAATAGGCAAAGAAAACTAAAAAATTCATCGAAGCTAAAAATGACACTTCTGTACACCTCGGTTTAGGGAATTTTTCAATTTTTATTGTCCCGCATGGATTGTTTCGAAGTTTTCGACAAACTTTTAATATTTTTGAATGGTTCAGTGCTTCATCTCGTACATTTCACAAACTGAAAATTCTGATCAATTTATTATGAAATAAAACTTTACTGATTATTCAACACTTTCTCAGATTGTCTTATCCAACAGGCATACTTGACGTCATTTAACAGCGAGCTGAAGCACACGGTCTCGTTGGGACATTTCAAGATGAAATGAATTCACGATAGGAAATGGCAATAGTATTCCTACGTATGTGCGATAATCTATGTATTCGTTATAACGTCGTACGGAAAATGCAGAATATTTTATGGAATGTGCGTGGCTTTTTCGCGTTCCAGGCCTTTTTATGACCATTAGTCTGTATGTTACATTTTCATTTTGATGTGCAAAGTAAGGATAAGCCTTTCGTCTGTACGGTGATCTTATATGACTTAAGGTTATCTGAAAACTTGTGTATCGGCTTCCACTCTAACTCATTTATCAAACTTACAAGCTATGCCAAACACTTCAAGTATATATTTTCAGACAAAATCAGATATATTTATGCTATTTACCCATTGCTCCAAAGCTGATTTTGTAGGAAATCTTGAACCCTTTGAAATCGTAACTGTCGTCGGAATGGAATTGTAGTATCAGTGCCGTGTCGTTGTACACTACAGTTTCCTGTGGACCTTTGCCGCAGATTCTGGAAAGGCAGAAGCAACAAACTCACTTACATGCATTATTTATCATACATTACTTTAGTACGTAACCGTTTACATACTGACAGCGATTCCATCGTCAAACCTCGGATTGTAAAGAATATTTCGACCTCGATGCTGTTTCTCTGAGTTATTCGTTAGTGTGACGTTTTCCCGTCAGGTGTCAGTGGTTGGGAGCTCTAAAATAGTATTGTGCACTATGGTGAGTTTGTATGCCTCGTCGTCCCTGGTCATCGAGTGTTTTTGCTGTATGAATCTCCTCTGTGTACAATCACATTTTGCAGTTTCCAAAGCCACCTGACGGGAGAACCCTGACAAATATCACTGAGCGAAACAACATGCAGGTCCTAAATTTGTGTGGTAAATGTTCTTTACTTTCCAGAATTTTACTACGAAATCATAAACAAATAATACTCAGAAACCCAAATAAACATTTCAGAAACTGTTGAGCGTCTATCTTTGGTTTTCTTTGACGTTCAATTAGAAAAGAGACTTCGATAAAAATTGATTTATGCACTTAGGAAGAACTGACTAAATGTTGTTGCAACAGGCTGAACTCATTCTCCTCAGTGTCATAAGCTAAATGTATCAAGACTGGATGGTTTCGTAAATATTGCTAGATAATGCAACAACAGGGCCCCGTGTAACTCATTAATCAAGCTTGAGACAGATATTTTGATTAATGCTCTCAACGTATTTTGCAATTTTAAGCACGTCAAAGTTTTGTAATGAGTTATACAGGGTGTCCCAAAAGAAATGTTAGTTTGATTTGAATGCATGCACATCGAATTCGGGGACTCGGATTATCATATTTCTCTTGTACACTAAATATGATTTTTACAAATGTAGAGGTGAGTTCCGTTGTTCCTTAATTGCGGACGGAGTTCAGGATTAAAGAACTCCGGAGTTCTGGACGCAACTGTTTTATTTTGAGTATTCCGCGGTGAGTCTGAACACAAAAAGACTCAGCATATGTCACAACTCAGTTTCAATGAAATGCTAGACTACGGGTTACATGAAAGAAATGAGCAATTATGTGACACATACCTTGGTCCACCATGGTGTGGGCCATGTGTCTTTATCTCCAAATAATCCCAAGAACACACGTTGTCGTCTTCAATATCAAAGTCATCGAATGTAAGCGTAATGGTGGATCCGGGGGGTCCCTAGATTTTATAGAAATTTAGAAATATCAGCTACAGTGTCAAATCATGGAAATAGTGACTACGTCACTAAATGTTATGTTGTATAGAAGCGACAAGTTGAAACTAGGGATGTTTTTAGATCACGACAAGAGCTACCAGAGCTGTGTAACCCGTTAATCGACGCTCTGATTTTCCATTTTGAAGTTAGTCGATATTTACATTAGGCTAAGGTCCGTCGCACGTAGTAAGTTTCTCAAGGCTCAGTGCAGTAGTCGTCTCAAGGTTCAAGACCAACCATGGTTCGGACTTCTTGTCATTCGCACGTTCTAATGACAAGAATGGTGCGCTTAGAGAGTACGTAATAATTCGCTATCTCGAGACTAGATAAACATTATCAAACTAGGATGCAAGACGTCACTGAGACGGTATTTATAGGACTTCAATGCTCTGGCGTCCTGCGACGGCTCCCTTTGACACTACATGGATCGGCCACGTGAAGCGTTGCCAACAGCGTTCACCAGTTTTGGTTACGACATGAGTTTCTTGAATTACTCGAAATTTATTTTCTGATGACATTTATTTTATTGACTAATAATTTTTTTTTGTTTTTTTATCAATTTCGTTGACAATGTTCTTGATGACATTACTATGATGATGACTACGTATTGCTGCAAGAGAAGTCCTCGTCTTCCTCGATGTTTTTATCGGTGTTGCACTGACCATTGTCAAGGCTGACATTGTCGTCGAGGACGTGATGTTCAAGGTCGTCTTGAACGTCGTCGATGTCGTCTTTAGTGTTGCTGTCTTTGTAGTTGTCCTAGCTTTTGCACAGCACTTATATTTTACGCTTTACCCATTTTTTCTTGAAGGCATTGTTGCCTCCGGCTTAGGTGGGGCCATTACTAACGTGGATGGCAATAACCTAGTCCGAGTGATACCTGTATAAGCCAGTTGCAATCTCTGTTATTTCCATAAGACTTGGGATAATTTGGCGTTGTGATGGTGCCACTAGTTTCCGCGAGTATATCACCGCATGCTGAAAACGACAAATGATTGAATGTTCATTCACCTTGTACTTTTCATATTTCTCAAATTTTGATACTTTTGTTTCACAATAGAAAATACAGGCCACAATAAACAAGGGGTACAAAATCATATTCGTTTACATTATCGTGGTCTTCTTAAATGGTAGTAAAATCATAAAAAGTACCATTTTATTTTTTTGACAGATAAAATTATATTGAGAGCTAAATTAACGGTTCGAACAGCAATGATTGTTTAAAATGGGATGGTCCAACGCAGTAGTCATAAGTATGATCGATATATGACACGTGCCTTGCAAGCTCGTTACCAGAGATGAACAGGAGACGGAGGTAGGCGATATAAGGTCACTTATTATGACTAACACAATTACAATGTAATGAATAATATAAGTAACATAAAAATGGTAATCTCTGGTAAGATGACATAATTCCAAAACAGAGATCAATATAACTTTAATAAAATCAAAAACCGGACAATCGCCGCACAAATAAAAAAGTTCATGTTCAATTCATCGTTTCGTCTTTTCATTAGACATCATCAGGATATTTACAACAATTAGGACAACAAGTGCCAACATACAGCTCAGGTAACATCCATAGAGTGAAGTGAGAGATACAAGGATATGGTCGGTAGCTGGTCATTACCATAGCTGCAGGGTTACAGAGCTCTGCATGTTATTCAAGAATCAGTGGCATGCTGGTTCTCAATGGCCAATGACTCTTTAATGTATAGTAACTCCTTATTAAGTTCTCTGCAGATAATACTAACAGAGTTGGCTTGGTGATTGTAGCTAATACAATGCCTATATAGGTTACTTTTCTCTGAGGTGTGATGTTCTTTCAACCTGTCACAGAGGCGTCTCTGTGTGAGTCCTATATAGAATTCCTTACAGTTGTCACATTCAACCTTATACACAACATTGCTCTTGTTCAATAAAGGGATGGGTGACTTCAGTTTACACAGCATATTGGAAAGTTTCCGAAGGGGTTTGAAAACAACTATCAGTTCAACTGCTGGGTCTATGCAATAAATAAGGCGAGATAATTGGCGTTTCAATTTTATACTACTTGGCCCGGTGTAACCAAGAGAAAAGAAAACTTTCTTTTTCTCGGGTCCAATAACAGCTATCTTATCTGCCTCGTTCATTTTTGAAAGAAAGTGCCTTTTACAGCTATTCAAGAAATTCAGAGGGTAACCATTGGAATGCAATAACTGGAAAATCATAGCTACGTCACTATCAAAATTTAAATTGGTGGAGCAGATTCTCCAGACACGGTGTAATAGGCAATTGACTAGACCTCTCTTGTACTGGATAGGCACAAAACTATCAAATTTAAGGTAGAGCCCAGTTTTTCTAGTAAGATCAGCAGTCTCAAACGCAAACATGGCTACAGTGTGAGTGTACTCGATGACAACAAGGTTGTCGTCAATTTTTCCAGTACTCCACTTACTGATACTGAAATAGCACTCCTTAGCAAAGGGTTAACTTTCAGTATCCCCACTCATCACATCAATGCCATGGACACTAAAGCATCGCCGGTTCGAATCATTCTACAACAAGATCTCTTCTACCCTAATCCCTGACAAAAGGAGGCTTAAACATCGCCTTCGGGAACTGTGTTATCGCTACATCTACAGTTATAACAGTAACCAACTCCAGAATCTCACACCGGATGAGTAAGAGGCTTTGCGTTCCCTGTCACAACGCCAAGACATCACCATCGCGCGTCCTGACAAAGGCAACGGTATTGTGATCATGGATAAGACTGATTACCTCTCTAAGCTACATGACATTGTTAATGACAGTTCTAAATTCGTCAAGCTCGATCATGGCCCGACAGCTAAGCGCGAACAACACCTACAGAACTGTCTATATAATCTTAAACGGACAGGTGCATTAGACCAGGACACTTACAATCTCATTAGACCATGCGGGTCACAGCCAGCACGTCTATACGGCCTCCCTGAGACACACAAGGATGGTGTACCGCTGCGGCCTATTGTGTCATGTGTTGGAACATACACTCACGAGCTTGCCAAATTCCTAGTTAAAATTCTCAAACCTATCAGTGAGAATGACTACACACTTAAAAATTCTTTTCAGTTTGTTAATGAAGTCCGTGCACTTAATGATGCACCATTTAATGTGTAGTCTAGACGTTTGCAGCCTCTTCACTAATGTACCCGTGGATGAAGTCATTGAGTTGTGTCTAAACAAGCTGTATAATGATACTGACAAAGTCCATAAATTGACTCGTAACCAATTACGTAAGTTACTCACGATCGCTGTTAAACATAACCATTTTCTGTTTGATGATAACTTCTATGATCAGATTGACGGAGTAGCCATGGGTTCACCCCTGGGACCAGTGTTAGCTAATATTTTCATGTGCAATCTCGAGACTGAGGCTCTGGCTAGTTGTCCACCGGACTATAAACCACAATTTTATCGTAGGTACGTGGATGATACATTTGTTGTGTTTTCATCCAAGAGCTCAGTCAACATCTTTTTTAATCACATGAACAATATGCATCCGTCCATCAACTTCACCATTGAATCTGAGCGCGAGTCATGTTTACTTTTTCTAGATGTCTTGGTTAAACGTGATAATAGCACCGTTGTTACATCTGTGTATCGTAAGCCCAGTTTTTCTGGGCTCTACCTTAAATTTGATAGTTTTGTGCCTATCCAGTACAAGAGAGGTCTAGTCAATTGCTTGTTACACCGTGCCTGGAGAATCTGCTCCACCAATTTAAATTTTGATAGTGACGTAGCTATGATTTTCCAGTTATTGCGTTCCAATGGTTACCCTCTGAATTTCCTGAATAGCTGTAAAAGGCACTTTCTTTCAAAAATGAATGAGGCAGATAAGATAGCTGTTATTGGACCCGAGAAAAAGAAAGTTTCTTTTCTCTTGGTTACACCGGGCCAAGTACTATAAAATTGAAACGCTAATTATCTCGCCTTATTCATTGCATAGACCCAGCAGTTGAACTGATAGTTGTTTTCAAACCCCTTCGGAAACTTTCCAATATGCTGTGTAAACTGAAGTTACCCATCCCTTTATTGAACAAGAGCAATGTTGTGTATAAGGTTGAATGTGACAACTGTAAGGAATTCTATATAGGACTTACACAGAGACGCCTCTGTGACAGGTTGAAAGAACATCACACCTCAGAGAAAAGTAACCTATATAGGCATTGTATTAGCTACAATCACCAAGCCAACTCTGTTAGTATTATCTGCAGAGAACTCAATAAGGAGTTACTATACATTAAAGAGTCATTGGCCATTGAGAACCAGCATGCCACTGATTCTTTGAATAACATGCAGAGCTCTGTTACCCTGCAGCTATGGTGATGAACAGCTACCGACCATATCCTTGTATCTCTCACTTCACTCTATGGATGTTACCTGAGCTGTATGTTGGCACTTGTTGACCTAATTGTTGTAAATATCCTGATGATATCTAATGAAAAGACGAAACGTTGAATTGAACATGAACTTTTTTATTTGTGCGGCAATTGTCCGGTTTTTGATCTTATTGTGGCCAAAAACTGATTTAATTAACTTTAATAAAATTTGTTATTTCACAAATTCCACCACAATTGCATGTATCATTATCATAAAACACAATGTTTCTAATTGTTATTGTATCTTTTAGTCACAATTCCAATTATTTTTTACGTTTCGTTTGTCGTACAGTGGCAACGACAACAAATGTGCCTATAGACATGTGTAAGCAATTCAAGTTGCATATAATCATAACTTACGACTAGCTGTCGGTGCCAAACTATTGCAATCAACTCCCCCCAGGCCGTCTGGGCAAACACACGAACAGTCTGGTCCTATATAGCCAAAATGTGTGCAATCAACGAGAGCGTCGCAATGTTCTGTAATGCAAAAAGATAGAGGATTGTAAGAGAAAACAGGAATGGTCTGTAATAAAAAATCGCTTTGGGCTTCGTAAAATCCAGCCGCGACCTGTTGTAGTTTGGACTGCCCCACAAGTTTGTCAAAGTTTATAGTCTTCTAGTCTCACGAACAGCACGAACGTTCTCACTTATTGTGTTCTTTGCTCATGGAGAACATTGTTCTTCACGGGCTGACTTTCTTTTTTCATAAACAAGAATTCTTTTTCTCTCAACGTGTACCCTTGAATCACAGATCCTTTCCTACGAACGACATTTTTTATCGGCAGATCTCTGTGAGATTTCTTGTGCTGATCGTGAGGGACGAAAACTATCTACCCCGGTTACTTAATACTACATAGCCAAACGATAATACATTTAAAGGAGAATGCCACCCAAAAAACAACCTATTTTGTATCAATTTAGATCGAGTAGTTCTACTCGATAACGGCACGTTCGGTTGAATTACCTGACACCTGACGGCAGACGGAGGTGTTGAAATTATCCAATGACGTCATTGATTTCACACGCAGTCTGTTCAGCAGTTCACAACACGGGTTTCTGGGGTCAGCTTATCGCTTGAATTCATCGTTTAACGCCAATAAATCATCAAAATTCGATGCCAAAACCCTTAGAAATACACCGAATTCTTATAAAAACGTGTTGTTTTGTTTCGCTGTTACGGATTTATTGGTATTTGGACACACTGTAGCCTTCAAAGTTCGGCACGCCAATTTACCAAGGTGGCGTAGCAGGAGTTTGGGGTCTGTTCGGAGATAAATTCGAATATTCTTCCGTGAAATGCAGACAGGAGAACTTAGATCTCTATTAAATTTGAGTTCTAACAGTCACACAAAACGCTTGTTATACCGACCAGTGGCTCGGAACCCGATCAGGCCCGTCGCGGCTGCCGGGACTGGCACGAACATAAATCAGCTTGAGTTGGAAATTAAACCTCCTGTTATAATAGTGAGCCAAAAAATAATGTGCACTTAATTATTTATGTAAATTAGCCACGAAACTGAAAATCTATTTACTTGTCGGGGGCCGCGAAGTCGGGTTCCCCTTCCACAGACCGTCAGGGCAAAGGCTGTACAGTAACAATGATTTCAATAATGTATTTGTATTTCTAAATAAAATAAGAATTCCCCTAACATGTTACCATAGCATATAAAATCGTGTAATTGTTTCACAACAGCTTTCTGTCAGCAAACACTGAATTAGCGAAGCGCTCACACGGCCTCGGTGCCTGGTCAATTTCCTTTATTGCCAGCATCAAAAGCCGGTAACGCAGTGGTTTATTCATTATTGGCTTCCCAACATTTGCACTCACGAATACTACAAAGGCATTACAAATTGTAGCTAATGAGACAGACTTTGTTTCAGTTTCATAGAAGCATTGGTTAGGATGAGAATAATTCATTTTGAAACAGAACGCAGAATAATAAACGTCTACATGGCAACTCACCCGGCGCCAATCCCGACTTAGTCAGGAGCTCATCCCAACGAAGTCTTCACGGGTCGGATCGTTAGGTTTCACAGGCTATCAGTTCGAACCGGAATACACTGATCAAGAAATACTAGAGAGGCGCCGTGAAGATGCACAGGCAACGGAAAGTATGGATAGTGCTTTGGTAAGCCGGAATTCGTCAGAAAAAACCACTGTCGACGAAATGCCGGCCACAGCCACAGAGATGTTTCACGGCCTCACACTTGCTATTAACGGCTTACCTTTCATTCTTCACTACTGCGAGCCACTTCCTAAGCATTTCGGGCTCTCGAGGAAGTCGAAAAAACGATATACCCGGCGTACGTTCAGTAGACGCTAGGAGCTACATGTACGCTAGGACCTAGCTAAAACCTAGTCAAAGTCACATGTTCGTATTTAAAATGCACGGCAATATCTCACGTAATCTCGCGATGTCTTGCTTTTTAGCAAGGTCCTAGCGTTACTGAACGGGAGGCCGCTTTCTTCGCAGGTTCATAGTTCGGACAAGTGGAAACGATGCACCGCAATACAGCGGCATTCACTCTGCAGACAAATCACTGACGTCGCTGCGTCGTTTCTCACCTTCCTCATAAGTTAACGCGACACCTCTCGGCAAGGTGAGGTCGACCGTATGAGAGGCGATGTGGATATAGACCGATTAAGACGGTAAAAAAGACTAATTAAATCGGTTGGCATTCTCCTTTAAAAGCCTAAGTAGAATACCATAATATCTTTCATTATAATATTTGTGAACGATTTTTTAGACTGGAATGGTAACTTCTACACCTTTGAAAGTTTCCAGACGATTCATCAGATTAATGTCAGCTTTCTCAAATATTATTCAATTGTCAGTGCAATAAAAAATACCTGAAAACGTTTTTCAAAGACTTAATACTAAAAAAGGTATATGGACCACTTGTACCTTTTTCCCTAAAAAATATTATTTTGACGAAAAAGGAGTGTCGGGATTCTTACCATATTCTGTGCAAAAATGACGTAATACCTTCGGCTCAAAAGAAATTCGAAGTATTGGGATTTTCGCTATCAGAGAAGATGTGGAACCTCTATTACAAACTTCCACATGAATGTACAAATGACACAAGCTTACTTTTCTTTCAGTTCCCCTTACTGCATAGAATTCTACCTACTAACTAATTTTTAAATAAGAATGGATACGTGGACTCAAATACTTGTACTTTTTGTAAATGCTTTCCCGAAACTCTAGAACATTTATTTTTAGAATGTGAATATGTTAATTCTTTCTGGCACGGGGTACGTCTCTGGTTAACGACTGCAATGCAAGTAAATTTTGAAATAGACAAAACCACCATAATATTTGGTCTTCAAAATGAAAAGAATAGAATTTTGAATTGGTTTCTTTTACAAACTAAAATTTTCATTTTTAAAAGGAAATTTGCTAACGTCAAACCTAATTTAGGATGTCTTAAAAAATTTTTGAATGAGTGTTTTAATGTAGAAGTTAGTGCTTCGTTAAACACACGGAAATTTAATGATACAAAAAATGGGAAGATTGGAAATGTGTATTTGAAACATGAGGGGATCCAGAGAGTTGACCAGATGCCAGAACAGAAATTTAAATGGTACTTTTAAACTTCGAAGTAACAATGAAATGCTTTCTCGATATTTTTTGCACAGTTCTGTACGTTGTTGTATTGTGTTGTGTATATTTGTATATGTATCTGTCTTTTGTAATAAATGTATTAATTGTGAAAAAAATAATAATATCTTTCATTCTAATCATTAACATGCTCCCCAACCAATTCATTTAAAAATCTTTAAAAGAATGCTAAATGTAACTTCTATTATGACTTCTAAATAAAGGAATACCATTGCAGGAGTACATGGTGTTAATTGACATCGTATCGAGGAAGCTCATCTTTTCTCTCTGTCCAATTCTTAGTTGTATAGCCGGATCAAGTGTTTCCATGGTTATGTCACCCGACTTCTTGGCGAAATACTGGAAATATCATGAATAAGACATAAAAATACTTAGACAACTCCTTGTTTGCCTCTTGCATTCAGTACTGAAAACTATCGCTAAATTAATTTTTCTACTTTTCCTGTAGGTTTATCTCTCAATTCCGCAATTTAACATCGAGGTTTTTTCTTTTGACTGTTTGACCTTACAGCTAGTGTGTTTAGTATCAGGAAGATTTCGTAGGCGAACCCAAGCAATCGTTAAAGGAACGGTTATTTCGAACAGGAACAACTGAACCCATCTAAGGTGACACGCATGATTTCGATGCGTCCACTCACTGTGCAGGATAGTTTTGACCTAAGTAATGTGCTGATAAAAAAGAGGAAAATGAGCTGAATGTGCTGCGATGGAGTGCGTTTTTGAAAGAATCGAACATCCGTCTTTAAACAGAAAACGTGGTGGGAGATTCATGTGCGGGGACCAGGAATGCCTTCTGCAGAGACGAGAATCTCGCGAAAATGCAAGAACTTCGCGATACATTAATTGCTATGGATTACAAGAGAAAAACGTGATCACAGTAGCTTCCTTAGAAACGTTCACGCGTCTACGAGACTGAAACCAGGTATTTTTCAAAATTTCTGTGAAGCAGAAACTTGGTTAATCGGTAGTGGGCTGCCCGGTAAATAATTGTAATTGTCCGTGTCATATTTCCAACTAGATGAGTAATAATCTTCGCACAACACCTTTTCTTCGTCCATTCACAGTTACTCCACGATCCATCTATAATCTCTTAAGTTGTGTTAACGTTTTAAGCGTAAATTCTCCATAAGAACTTCAGTAAGATTTAGCGTGTGTAGCAAAGTCTCGGGGGAAAAACAACACCAACATGGCGGGTTTTGCCCTACTTCCGGTGACGTCACATTGACTTACTGTAAACTCGCAAGTGAGCCATTAATAGGTGATTCTCACGGTGACGTCGATAAAAGCCAGCCAATACGCCTAACAATTTGTTACATTTGGGCTCGGAGCAATGCTCTCAACATACTGTAGGAACCAAATTTACTAGTGTTCCCGTTTAAGATAGGCTTTAACATCAAACATGACACTCATCAATTAAGAAACATGTCATCATCAGTTTTTTATTTTCCAAGTTTATTATTATTATCATTATTATTATTATTATTATTGTTATTATTATTATTGTTATTGTTATTGTTATTGTTAGTATTATTACAGTGATATGGTTTCTTGAGTAAATATAAATTATTTTATAAACAAACAAAAAGTACGTGAACATCCGCAGCCACATAGACTTACATGTCACCTTTAAAAATATTAAAATAAGAGGCTTACGAAGTTTCACGTCAAATTGGACCAACAGCAAAAATCGACTCACAGTTCCCGAGTAGTGCATAACGCTGGTGTAATCATAGGGTATGTCAAAGGTCTTGATTGTGTTGTGACCATACTTTCGGAAGTTGTAGGTTGCATTGGCCTTAATTCTGTCCTCATGAATTATCAAATAGTCATCTCTGTCGGTACGGGATTGCTCGTGGTAGAAACCCAGCGTGTGCATCAGCTCGTGCACAGCGGTGCCAAACTAAAAGTGTAAAGAACTTCGGTGCTTATCACAAATCGAGATATAAAAACCCACAATCATCATCACATACCTTCGTGTATTTATCGTAGATATACAGAGGACTTTCTGTTAAGATGTGCATTTGCGAAATCTGCTGCTCGTTCTTCTAAGAACGCAGTGGCACCTGCCGGGCATTGCCATCGACGTTCCATAAGCAGGCTACTCCACTTACAACAAATATCGTTACTGTGATGGAGCGGGGTTGACCTCTGTCGACTGAAAATTTTTTTCGTGATTCAGTGACCGATTTGACACAACGAACAAAATGCCCTCGCAAATTGCAATTACTGATAATAACACAGAACTCTAGCCCAGGAATGACAACTTTGATTGCACGCCGCTGGGGTTGCGCCGCGCGTGCGTTTAATTTGTTTGCAAGCACGTCGTTTTATCTAAATTCCATAAGAGTTATATAATTTCACATTATACTACAATATAAGCCTCGAATGGCAGATACAACCGTTTATAATAACCCATAAAGTTATCTCACTAGTGAGATGACATTTTGGTGGGAAACCGAGGCCGGATTCGAACCCGGGCCTCAAGAGTTGCGAGTCGCCGACTTTACCACTACACCACTCAGCTGCTGACGTCATCGAACGTGAAAATAGAATACTTAAAGGAGAATGCCACCCGATTTAATTAGCCTTTTTTGCCGTCTTAATCGGTCTATATCCACATTGCCTCGCATACGGTCGACCTTACCTTGTCAAGAGGTGTCGCGTTAACCTGTGAGGAAGGTGAGAAACGACGCTAGCGACGTCAGTGATTCATATGCAGGGTGAATTCCGCTATGTTGCGATGCATCGTTACCGCTTGTCCGAACTAAGCAGCTGCGAGGAAAGTGGGTTTATCTTTTTTTTTACTTCCTCGAGAGTCCGAAATGCTTAGGAAGTGGCTCATGGTAGTGAAGAATGAAATGTACGCTGTAAATAGCAAGTGTGAGGCAGTGAAACATCTCCGTGTCTATGGCGTCGACAGTGCCTGACGAATGCCGGCTTACCAAATAACTCTATACGTTCCGTTGTCTGAGCTTGTTCACGGCGCCTCTCTAGTATTTCTCCATCATTGTATTCCTGTTCGAATTGATAGCCTGTAAAACTTAACGATCCACCTGCGAAGTCGGGACTGGTAAGCTCTAGCTCGTCCTACGTCGGGATTGCGACGGTTGCCATTTACTGAGCGTTCTGTTGCAAATTGAATTATTCTCACCCTAACCGATACTTGTATAAAACTGTAACAAAGTCTATCTCATTAGATGCAATTTGTAATGCCTTTGGAGTGTTCGTGAGTGCAAATGATTTGAAAAGCCAGCAATGAATGAATCACTGCGTTACCGGCTTTAGGTGCAATAAAACTGACGGGACACCGTGGCCGTGTGAGCTCATGCTAATTTAGTGTTTGCTGGCAGAAACTCTTGTGAAATAATCACTGCATTACCGGCTTTAGGTGTAATAAAACTAATTGACGGGACACCGAGGCAGTGTGAGCTCATGCTAATTTAGTGTTTGCTCTCTGGCTGGCAGAAACTGCTGTGAAACAATTCGATTTCCATCCCACGGCCAGGTGTTACGGGAATCTTTATATACATTTACATTACTCAAATAATGATTGTCAATGTACAACTTCTGCCCTGACGGTGCTGTGACCAAAGTGGAGCCTGAATTCGCGGCCCCCGACGAGTAAGTAGATTTGCAGTTTCGTGGCTAATTCACCAACATAATATCACGTGCACATTACTTTGGCTCACAAGTATAGTATTTTCTTGACTGGAAGTTTAGTTTCCACTGAACTTTGGCTGGTTTATGTTCGTGATGTCTGATCAGTTTCCGAGCCACTGACCGGGATAACGAGTTAATCCGGCCGGCCGCGACGGGCCTGATCGGGCTCCGAGCCACTGGCCAGGATAACAACCTTTTGTGTTAAGAACTAAAAAAATCTAAACAACACAGATCTAGGTTCTCCTGTCTGTATCTCACGGTCGGAAAATACTTCAAATTTATCTCCGAACAGACCCCAAACTCCTGCTACGGACCTTGGTAAATTGGACTGCCGAACTTTGTAGGCTACGGTGTGTCCAAATACCAATAAATCCGTAACAGTGAAATAAAACACGTTGTTATAAGAACTCGGTGTACTTTTAAGGGTTTTACATCGAAGTTTGATGATTTATGGGTGTTAAACGATAACTTCATGCGATAAGCTGACACCAGTAGCCCGTGTTGTGAACTGCTGAACAGACTGTGTGTGAAACCGGTGACGTCATCGGATAATTTCAACACCTCCGTCTGCCGTCAGGTGTCACGTAACGCAACCTTAAGTGTCGTTATGGAGTAGAACTACTCGATCTAAATTGATACAAATTAGGTTGTTTTGGGTGGCATGATCCTTTAAATGAGCACGCGCAACAATCGCATGTTCAGCAAAGGGCATTGTACCGACAACTATACGCTATGAAAAATAAAACGCATAATTTCCATAAAAAGGATACTTTAATTCAGTGAAATTTCTCTCTCGTGTTCTCTCCCTTGTAAATCACCGATCTCCAATTTGAATGCAGGTGTCGTGTGGTCGGGATCCTTTGACTTGAGCATTATAGTCAGTTACTAGTGGTAACCCGCTTTAGCAGACAATATATTCCCGGTCGAAGCTTAGCGTGATAAAATGTGTAGTAAACTATAACAGTTGTTAAACCTTAATTTATAGATTCACTTTATTTCTATTTTGCTTTATTTTTCTATTGGTTTTGAGTATTATTTTACAAAAATATCTCGGCTTTTCTTAAAAGGTCACGACCTTCGACCCCGGGCCTCTGACAGAGAAAGTAGTTACAAAGCCGAGGCGAGTCGAAAAAGGTAGACCGATTCATTGCAATGTTTCTCGTTCAGTATGTGGTATCAATAGATTATTACATGTTCTCAGTCGTTATCCCCCTTATCTAGAGCCCTCGTGGATTTTGTAGAATTATCACCCTCGGGGCTAACACCCCTCGGGCGATAATTCTCCAAAATCGACTCGGGCTCTAGGGGGATAACGACTTCGCCATGTAATAATCTATATTTACCTGACAGGTTAAAAATATTTTTTAATTTTAAAAATCAAGAGTGTTGATAAAAGTGCAAAAATAACAGGGTGACAGTGTAATGGTAACATAAACAGGAAACGAACCAGACAGGTTATGGAGATAAACCCGTGGGGAAACGATTTAAATCTAAACATAGTTGTGATGGTCAACATTCCAGATTAAAAATCGGGACTTCCAGAAAAAGTTGGGACAAAGCCAAAACCCAAGGGTGAAGTGTCCGTCGCAACGCATAAAAACAATCCAACAAGGTTTTTGTCGAACGGGAGACGTAACATCAAAAATTACCCGACGGCGTTTTTTATGTTTTATTCGAATGGGAAAAACGCGGGTGCCGCACAAACATGAAACGACCTGTTTTTTATTTTTAGTCGAAGGTGAAAATAGATCCATTACTCGTGGGAAATTACAATTTCGCTGTATCTCAAAAACGACCGTGATACTACAGCAAAATGTAGAATTGATACATATGGCCAAGTCGATCAACGCAATCTTGAAATGAGGCTTGGGATGGCTGGTCCTAGCGCTATTGAACTCTACCCGGATTGTGAATATTTACTGTGCAAACCCTGGCGGTTAGACCTGGGTTTGCAAGCTCTAATAAAATACACACTAGGTCACGTGATACAGTTAGCATTCCTGGGCTAGAGGTCTAGGATGTTGTTTAGCCTATGTCTGAGAGTGATACTAGAAAGAACAGAAAGACCTCAGTAGTAACAAAGACGATAGTTCTGTCATCACCGAAACCGAAAGTCATTATTCTACCTCGGCTGTAATAATTTCAATCTTCGTTTGTGTTTGTTAATGAAACAGTGAACATGCTTTGAGTACGCGCCATTACATCGCTTTCCGACGCATAACCCACTCCTCCGTAATAGGCTCGTTGAAGTGTATTACCAGTTCAAGCAGCGAATTATCATCATCATCATCATCATCATCATCATCATCATCATCATCATCATCATCATCATCCCTGTCATTATCATCTTCATCATCATCATCATCATCATCATCATCATCATTATTATTAGTTTTACTAGTTGATTTGATAATGTACATAATTACAATAATAAATACAGTAATAGATACAAGGTACAGAAATTTCAAAGAATATTTATGTATGCCAAAAATTTAAAATTTCCGTGGTGGTCCATAATACATGGCAGTGGAGAAGACCCAGTATGCGACAAGCGTTTTCTGCCGTTGGATTACGCAAGAGATATGTACGTACAAGTGATGGAGATTCCTTCAAAACAACGCTTAAAGAGAGTACGTGCGATACTGTCGTCGTTGATTTCCCTCAGTGCCCCGTCGCCACTCCCGAAAAGTGCATTTTTGAGGTGAGAAACCTCGCGATCTATGGCTTCTACAATGATTCGAGGTCTTTCAGCTACAGTCACCCGTGCCTCCAAACATACCCCCAGAACGTGCAATTCTGGGAACTAGCAGTGATTCGCTGTGTGCTGGTGTTGTCTCCAGCTCAGAGCCTGCCATGCAGCTCTGCAGCGATGTTGAGTAGTGGGAAAGAATGCACGCCCAGTACGTCACCCAGTAAAGAGGACAGTTTAACGTCCAGTAAACAGGACGGTGAGATAAACTTTGATAAGTTTATTGTGGTTTTGATCAAGGTGTCAGCTGTTTGTTGAGGGCTAGTTACAGGGCGGAATGTAAGCTGTTTGGGTGGATCAGGCCACCGTCCACTGGGAGAGCGTCGTGGGACACTCGGACAAGTGGAACAGTTATTCCTCCGTCCGTGGGATGCCCGAGGTCTACATTACTATGCCAAGTGGCGTGCTCTTCACTAGAAACACCTTTCAGTCGGTGAAGACACTGATAGACTTCGGGAAAGTCAAGCTTTCTACAAATCGACATACAACATTCTGAATTCGTATTTATTACCAGTCGTCTATCAGTTCTCTAACAATCTAGCCTGTCATAGAATACTCTTTGATTGGAAGTGGTGACAACAATTTTAGGAAACCAGGAGAACAACACTAAAACAGATCCTCACAGCAAATTCGAACTTAGACACAAACTGCCGGGAAACTCTAATTCCCTTAAATGTGCTTTCCAGATTAGGGCATGGCTCAAATTGATTAAATTACTGAAACCCATAATGAAAAGTGTATCAACAAACCGTATTTTTCCTAAAAATGATACGAAAAAGATTGCTTTCTTCCTTAAACTGCATCACATAGAATTTGTAAATATGGAAAAGCAATTCTTCCGCATTTTTTCATTGGACTACGCAGTTGCATGACCTTAACATCACAAAAGTATGACAAATAAACTTTGGTTATTACATGGAAAGGGTGTTATTTCCTTTATTTAGAACCCAAGTGGAAAAATTGGAGGAGCTATCGCGCAGAGCGCTTCAGAATTAGAATTCATGTGAATGAAATATTTGGGAAACAGAACAAGAAAATTGGATGACCTATTAACAAAGAACAATAAGAAGACATGTAATTCTAAGAAACGTACGTAATGGCAGTTGGTTCCAATGGAAATTTCTTGCTCGCCGTCGTCTTTTACTTTACCTACGTCGGAGTAGCATCTGCAAATTGAGGACACACATAGGCCTAATGCAAATCAAAGAATTTGATTAATCGGCTAGCACGATTCAGGGCGGTAGCCAGCTGCGGAAAAGGTCCAGCCACAACCTATCCGTTAGATATAGGATATAGATGGACAACAACAACAACAACAAAATTTTTGCAGCTTCTCGTACTGCTAACTGCAATGATAACTAAGTTAGTAGTAATTTTGAATTTGCTTTGGGTACGCAAAGTAATTATTTGCGGCGTAAATAATATTATTTACGGCGTAAAGTAACTATTTACGACATACATATAGATTATTACATGGCGAAGTCGTTATCCCCCGTTATCTAGAGCCCGAGTGGATTTTGGAGAATTATCGCCCGAGGGGCGTTAACCCCGAGGGTGATAATTCTCCAAAATCCACGAGGGCTCTAGATAAGGGGTATAACGACTGAGAACATGTAGTTTTGCAAAGAGCTCAATGAATATTCTGAGTCGCATTTGCTTACCCGTTACCTCGGTGAATTTTTACTCGGGCGTTATGACCCACCTTCCTCGCAATCAATGAGGAGTTGGGGTGGAAACGGACACAAGTCCGATCCTCAATGTGTTTCATTGCACGGAGTATGGCGTTTTCGTATTCTGTTCCTGAAATATGGGATAAATGTAGTGAGATTTCGCAAGTAAATGTTATTGAAAATGTTGATAACCATGGATGCTCATTTATTTATTTTTTTATTTTATTCATTGTAATATTTACAATGAGGGTAACCCCGTCAGTTTTCACTGCTTTCCATGTGGGCCCTCAGTAATAATATACAGAGACAGGAAGACAAACTAACAGAATTACAAACTGAAAGACAAGATTTAAATGATCAATGATGAATATGAAACTAACATGGAAAGACTGCTATAATAGTTCAAGTTGTCGTACGCGTCGACTACTCTTAATTATTGAAGGCATACTGCTGACAAAGCAAAATCTGGAAACACACGACTCAGTAAATTTTGTAGACACGTGACTATCCATTACTGAATTGTCAACATAGTACCGATAACATGATGTCTAACAGTAAGCGGAGCCCTATATCAATTTTATTGTAGATAACTGGTTTCAAAACAATCCTTGTTGTTTTTATTCCATAATCCATTAGATAAAAAAGTCAACGAAGATACAGAACTAGGTACATGAATACTAGGTAGCAACAAGTTACCTCCGGAATTTTCTAACCTAATACAAAGGTCCGTACAAGATTTGTAAATTCCACTGCCGTACAGAGGCATAGCAATCGGTTATGCAAGTTTCCGAAAGAGCCTCAGTTATTAATACTCTTAGCAACCACACAATTCATACCCATGGTGTGAGGTTGACCTCTCGCGGGAATCTTTAGCAGTGCTTGATAGCCCATGAAGAAAAGAACCTCTTTTTGAAATCAATTTCAAAATAATGAAGTAGTTAGAACTAATTCATCTGCGAATTTTATCGATAGATATATAGATAATTTATTTAGCCGTTCATAATATAAATAGTCATGCATCTATACAAGTCGTTTCTAGTTGATAAGCGCATCTTAAAGTGACAAGAGTGGGACTTGTAGTAGTCGAAGGTAAACAATAAAACCAAGTTTTTACTAAGACTATAAATATAATTGTCATGTATTAATTTAGAGGCGTAGCAGTCGGATATTCAAGTTTCCGAAAGAGTCCCAGGCACCACTACTCCTAGCCAAACTATTCATACCCTTGGTGTGAGGTTGAAATCTCGTGGGCATCTTTAGTAGTGCTTGATTGCCCATGAAAAAAGTCCTTTTTTGAAACCAGTATACAACTACTGAATTAGTGAGAACTAAAACATCAGCATGAGAACATATAGGCTAAGAGTACCTAGTGACCACATATGGATCGTGTTTCCCTTTCGTAGCCTGAAGACACTTGGGAGATTATTAAGTGCCATCCCGCCTCATGCATGGCGATATTTCGCGAGCGCTTGCTTGTTCTCACTTTTCTCGCGAGAACCTTGTTCTACGGAACGCAACCGTAATTGCTTGCAATTCTATGCAACAGGTATAATAACTCTTGTTACATTTGTGCTGCTTGGTGATGTCGCAGCTAAAATGAGTGCAAAATGTCCCCGGTTTGACATGTGCCGATAGTGCGGTATCCTCTCATATTTATATTTATGCTAAGCACAGGTGGAAATTCCAAAAAGTCCGGAAAAGATTCATCACAGTTAGTCTGAGATGACAATAACGTCGTCACAGATGTCTCGACCGTCTTCCAGGTATGATATTAACTACTTTGAAAAAACCCGTTGTGAGTGTGGAATGACGACACATATAGCGAAGCAAACTGGTCAAAACTATCCTGCGGCGCTTCCTGAGAAGAGCTAGACTGTCATCAAACTACTTTGACATTGGCGTTAGGACGGTCCAATTATCTGGCACAGGCTTCGCAGTGACTAATCACACTCGGAACAGATCAGTCACTACAGTTTCCGTTAGGGTGAGAACGAGAGGTGTGGTTATTGTTTGGGTGTATTCAGTCTGAGGAACGACAATCTTGTTTTCTGGGTAAAGATTAGGGGAAAAATGAAGCTCTTTGAGCCCCCTCCCCCTGACTATACTGTAGTTGGAGCGCTCTATGAAGCGAGGTGAGTTTTCCGTGCGCAGGTTTTCACTGTTTCATTTTAATGCAAGATACGGATCTGATTTTTACAAACGCTGTAGTGAAATGAAAAAATACTAACCTAGTGAACTGTTGAAAAAGTATGGTACAATAGCCTTGGGCCACCGATTACTTTCGTGGCGAATTGCTTTCCTCTTTCCCCTCTGCAGTTGCTCAGATACGATACCGTCTACCACCGATTCCTTTATAAACTGCAGCTGGTCGCTGGTAAGCTTCATGTCAGACTCTAGTGTATCCGGGGACTCTGCTTCCTCGGGATGTTCTTTGCTGTGTTTCTGTACATTATACAACAAAATGTCGCATTATTCATCAAAACTCCACCCTAAAAATTACGGTAATTAATGCTTGAGTTTTTATGTAGTCCGTGCTACCCACTTGGCACTCACATTAGTGGACTTGTGTCAGGTTTTATGGTGAATTTCCATTAAAAGCCCACGTAGCGAGCACTGATGTGATGCTCCTTAAAGTCCATAAAGAATTTACTTTAAAAACTCTACAAAGTGCGAACTATAAGTCTTTATTATTCTAAAAATGTGTTTTATTTATCATTCACCTCCTGTTAATTATTGACAGAATTAATCATCTAGTGTCTCCGTACTTCGTCGTTTGTCAGAAGCCAATGAGGGGTGAGTGACGTCGACGTTGAGACACATTCAATTCCAGGACATACGGCTGTCAGTGCACTGACTGATCACCGAAGAGGCAAATTTCGAAGCTCCCGTCACGCAGCGAAAATTCTACGTGAAAAAGATATGGCTGGTTATGACTAGTGTTGTATAAGGTTGTAGAAACAGAAGTGTACAGGTAATCTAGTTATGCACGGATTCCCGATGATATTAGCGAGCAACTTGCCAGTGTGGCCAGTAATAGTGAGAGTTGTCCGACGAGGCCATTCATACTCATAACTCTGAAGCGTGGACTTCGCCCAAGACTGCTATGACGAGGATGTCAGGGCTAAATTCTCGCCTCAATTTAAACTGAAGTTATTTTCACTGCCATGTCTTAATTGATTAGAATTGCGCGTCCATGAAAGAAATCATGTGAAACCTGTGGTTAGTATAAAAATGTTTGTGGTAAATGGACTCCAATAACCCATTTTCTCAATTACCAGAATTTGTGTCACAGAATCAGAGGCATATGTGAATACAAATTAATTAATTATTGTTCGTGAAATATGATCGATAATTCTCAAATATTAGAATAAAAATTGATTAAATCTTACATTTTATTATCATGCGATTTACTTTAGCGACGTGCAACCTTTTATCAACGGGGATACGATTGTTGATTGACCTTGCCAAGTTTACTCGAATATTCCAAGTTCTTACGTAGGCCTACGCGAGCCTAAGATCAGGTGTAATTTCAAGCACAATGCTGAGACTGACAGAACGCATTCTGCATGGAACAAACTTGTGTCAGTCTTTCTTGTAACGTCAATTTTCACATTTTAATAAGCTCGTTACAGAAGAACATTTTACTCTCGAAAACACTCATTTGATAACTGATACTTTTGTCAAATTACAGCTGTTTGCATATGAGTCAGCTGCTATATCCAGGCACGCACATCCTTCGCTCTAGTACTTTCACTGAATATAGGTAAAATTGTGTTTGGTTTTTTACATGAGATGCACCTTCCCTTATTGTTAGAGACGTAAACTTTAGACTGGTGGATAAACTCAATAACGCTAATTGCCACTATCTAAAACATTATTTTCTAATAGATTTGTCTTGTGACGGCAGAAGTTTTAAATCTTTGGAAACCAAAACAAATGTCAAAATCTAGTCATCATGATAACTATACCGTAAGAAAAGCTCAGATCTTAACAAAGAACAAAATATTAGCACACAATTGTTGCTCGATATATTATGGGTTTTTCTACACTTTAAAATTCAGCTTCGACTTTAGTAATACAAAGCCTTACCTCTACCGGCGCTGATAGGACCATTGCAACTGCCGCTACACACAGAAGGAATGGAATTATTACATTCATTGCCACTTGTGTACAAAATAACATCTAACAAGGTTATCCAAAAGTTGCGACAATGTTCTCCCTTCCGAACGGCGGCTTTTATAAAGCCCTATGAAGTGCCCTTATAGTCACCTTTTGACGACTTGTGATGCATGGGTTTTTGCCACCTCGTGAGTATTACGTGACTTCACATTTTTTTAGCGCTTGACGACAAATCACGCAATAAGCGCATGACTGCGAGAGATGCAAATCAAGGGGTATCACAAAAGTAGAAAAGGTAATTTGCGATAACAGCCGCCGTAGTCAAGATGTAAAGCTCTGTGCCGGGTCAATAGCATTGCTCTAAGATATAAAGTTTGCAAGAGACTACACGACATTTCGTGTTAACTTAGTGATTTATTCAGTGTAATTAGGCCATCGGCCCCTATTTTTACAGAAATAAACACGCACTCACGCAAGCACGGAGGCACACACACGTGCTCGTTTAAACAAAATGCAAAGACGAAAAAAGCACAAAACGAAAACTACAATTAATCATGTAATACAATACATCACCGTTTTTCTGCATGGACTAGGAACTTGGCTGTATTGGTTATGACATAAAATACATCACGTGAACTCATCAAGCGACCAAAAACAATTGGTATATCTATTACCGGAACTGGAAAGCTATATTAACGTCGTAGGTCCATATACAAAGAACATAGGCTACTAACATAAAATGGTATTGACTCTCAGTTTGTCTCATCTCACAACAAAGGAGTATTTTCTTCTCTCTTTTAATTTTGTGATATCGTTCCATCTCAACCAAAAAACTAAGTCTTTATATCAGGGTATTTAAGATTGAAGAATAAATATTAAGTTTGGAAAGTTTCGATGAAATCCAGCTAGCCGTTTTCGAGAACTCGTGATGAAATCTTGATGAAATTGATTGAGGACAGGCCGAATCGAGCAACTGTGGCTAAAAACGCCTATCTAACTCGGATGCGTCACCGTTCACGCGTCTTATTCTAGTGTAAAAATGTCACCGCAATCCTTACGAGTCTAATGAAAATTGTATTAGTGGGAAAATTTCCAAAAGTTTACTTTGAATATATACTGTGATATGTTCAGGCATGAGTTAATGCATCAGCTGCACTATGAACAGTTACATATGTTTACATTAAATTTATTGATATATAACATTTACAGATAAATTGATAGCATGGATAGAATGAAATTGAAATGAAAGCTAGGGCACACATTAAACACCCTTAAAGGCTGGTGTCTAGTTTTCTTCGAATTAAGACCATGTAGAACCTGTCGTCCTGTTTAGTTAGCAATACATCCAGAAAACTATAGATATTGGCTCAGTAAATGTATATGTATATTTTCTGAACGTAGAAAGCCATACTGTCATTAATGGGGTCACGTGACCATGTCCATTTGGTAAAATTTAGGTAAAGGGAAAGCATATTCATAACAAAACAGGAGTAACAATAAAACACCGAAATTTTCTTCGGAATAAATTTTACCATGGAATCTCAAAAGTGCTGTTGCAGTTTTTTACATTATCATTTCGTTTTCGTTTCATGCACCTTTTGAGTTCTAATTTTGATGAAAAATTGTAACATTGAAAAACAAATCCTGACAGCGTTGAGGAACAGAGTATAAAGTTAAGTGTGTGAAAGTTTCGTGTTAATAAGTTCCTGGGATATGATCTTCCAAAGTCAGCCAAATTTGGACAACTTTCTAGGGTCCTACAAACTTTATTGATTTGTATGGCTATTCTAACAGCCAGAACATTTAAAAGTGTTTTGTTTAAAATATACAAATTGATAAAAACGATAATAACTGATACTTTTACAATTTGCAATGTAATTCAAGCATAATACATGAAAACAACAACAACTCAAACACGATGCAGCCTTCAAAGTCATTATCGGTCAAGCATTATTTGAGCACAATTTCCTGTCACACATCGCTCGATCAGACCTAGCTTCGCAATAGCTCACTTGCGAGTTTCTAGTTAGTCAATGTGACGTCACCGGAAGAAGGGCAAAACCCGCCATGTTGCTCTTGTTTTGTCCCGAGTCTTTGCTACACACGCTAAATCTAACTGGAGTTCTTATGGTGAATTTTACGCTTAAAACGTTAACACAACTTAAGAGATGGTAGATGGATCGCGGAATAACCGTGAATGGACGAAGAAAATCTGAACTTGTTATGTTGTGCGAAGCTGTGAACGGGCTGAATTTGGAACTCAACCCCGTCTAGGTCTGAATGCCGCAGGCATACATGGGGCGATAGTATATCCCCATAAAAGTTACTCACTTCAAAATACAGCAAACAAAATCAAATGAAACATACATATGTGCACATGGAGTTATAATTAAAACATACCCTGACTCTGGATATAATTAAGCCTACAAATAACTTGAACATATCCATGAAAACATCGCGATTCGCTCGACTTTCTCTCACCGGGCGCCATTTTGAGGAAGTTACATGAAATCACGCCTGTTGACGAACAAAAAGTCCAAGGGACACAAATCTTAAAAAATTCTCTTGATATTTTTTCATGTTATTTTGCAATTGTCACGGTCAGGCGATTAGCTCAGTCTCGTGCTAGCCTTTGGCTCATATTCACCTGACTCAGATGAAATACTTTTGTGGTTATCGCGCGTGCGGTCAAAGTTCCCAGTAATCACAAAGTGGAGTTGGAATTTTTCGCAAAAGTCACATAAATTCCCGTAGCTATGCTTCATCGAAGATATGTTTAGAAGCAGAAAGGATCACTGAAGAAAATAAGCGCCTCTTTAGGTGATAATTTTAGGTGTAGAATGTATTTTTGACGAGGTGAAAACTTAACCAGTGAGCGGATTTCGTCTACCGCCCGTTTATAAAATACATGGGACGAAATTAGTACGAACGCGATAGAACGTATTGTAGTACGAATCTGAATTTCATTTGCCGTAACAGCAATGCTTGTTTGACATTTTTTGAACTAAACGGTTAAGTACTCGAAGTAATCAATAGGATACAATCTGCTAGCGTATTGGGCAAATGGCATAACGAGAAGCTTTTGCCCCACTTCCCGTGATGTCACAGTTAAGTCTCACATAATCTCGCGTTATTGTTATAAACTCGCAAAAGAACTTTTGTTTCAACAATTTGCCACATTACACGTGGCGAAGTCTAAGTCGTCTCCATTGCACTTCTGACCGCCATTCGCCGGAGCCGGGTTGTTACAGTAACGCTGTCTCAGCTTTAGACCAGTTCCACATGGTTTAGAACATTTTGTCCATGGATTCCAGTCGGACCACCCACCATTGACTGCAGAGAAAAACATTCAGGTGCATAGACATGTGCTTGGATTATTCGATTGTAGTAACGCAAGATACATGTAGGTATCCTGTTATTTTAATTGTCAACCGTACATTTTAGGTTTAGTTATTTGATTTCATTAGGCCGTTTATGCGTTGACGTGGTCTGTTTGTTGGCGAGCTACATGACGTGTGACTCGTCCAATCGACAAACAACACGTAACTCGTAAATAGTGCGAAGACTGTTGCAAAAACATTGTTGTCACATGGAGCCAGGTGTTTCCAGAAATGTCTACTGACTTTGTGTTTTGAATTTTTACAAAAATCAGTCTACGGGTAGCTTATTTCACGAAAATCAGACTAAGGTTGGAAGTCAGAAAACCTGTCTCTGAAACCGACGTCTAGAACAGACAGAAGAATCGCGTTTCAAGAAACACTAATGGCATAAATCAGTGTTTGGCTATTGATCGTATTCCAATTATTGGCATTTGGTTTAAGTCAAAAGACAAAAAAACAGACATTTCACTTCTCCGCAAGGAGCGTGTGCGCGGATGTTTAGTGATGACGAATAGCGCTCCTTGTGTATCGTGAGTACTTTTAGCAATGCTGCTACCACCCGACCACACAACATTCGACCGACCATGATAAGCAGACGACGTACTTTCTGGAAATAATACCAGATAATTTGACCAGGTGTCGCTAGTGAATAATGACGTAACGGCTTGTGTGTAAGACTTCAGATTTCGTCCATTGAAAGTATAGGAGTTAGCGGTCCATGTACATGTACAGTGTACTATAGTCTATGGTGTAAGGAACTCATAAATGAGGTTGTCTGGATTGTAATGTACCGTCAATGACCGTGGAGGGCAAAGGGGTGGGAGTAAGGGTTGGCTATGACGAGAGAATCGGTGTCAAGCGCAAAGTCACTAATAATTAATTCTCAACACCTACATGAAAGTTAGGCCAATGCTTAGTTACATTTTCTCATCAATGGGCCCTTGCAGAGTAAGGGTAACTTTTTCGACCGTACGGTGATTTTATATGACTTAATGGGAAAATGTGGGGAAAAGTACAATGACAAAATTATATAAAAACTTTGAGATCTCAGCTTTGACTTTAAAAAATTAATTTTTACCTGTACCGCTACTGTTGATTGTGTAGGAAATCTTGAACCCTTTGTAATCGCCACTGTCGTCGGAATGAAACTGTAGTGCCAGTGTTGTGCCATTATACACAACAGTGTTATGCGGACCTTTGCCGCAGATTCTGCAAAGACAGAACCCTGACAATAAGAAATTCACTTACATAAAAAACTTGATTATTTTTAGTAAGAGAAACTTTGACATATACAGTATACTGAGAACGATTTGAATTCTTCATCTCCTAACTCTTCCAAACACAAATTAGTATACAAAATTGATTACTACTGTAATAATTACGCTGTCGTGCGATCAAGAAGCGGGTGATTTCATCATAAAAACATCGGAGAGAAAGTAATATTTCGACCTTCATATTGTGTCTACGAGATCTTCGTCAGTGTGACGTTCTCCGCCAGGTGGGAGGCCAAAATAATATTGCACAGTCTTTGTGTCGGCATACTCCGTCGTCTCTGTTCATTGAATGTTCTTACTTTTAGTATGAATCTGCCGTCTGCCTACAAACCTATTTTAGCACTGCCAACGACACCTGGTGGGAGACCGTCCCACTGACAAAGACGCAATAGACACAACATGGAGGTCAAAGATTTCCATGGTAAATATTCTTTACCTTGAAATCATCACCCATTAAAGAAGCATGGAACGCAAAAGCTCGTCAAAAATATCCATCAAGTAATTCCTGACAAAAGCAACGTCTAGTACAAAGTAATTCACTTTCCAATGTGAGAAAATTTCCAGAAAAATCATAAAAATCACGGTTTTTGAAATATGCGCAGTGTTTACCAAAAAGTTTCTAATCTCGGTTTGGCTGCGACGAGAGTGTTTCGGGTTCGATTCTGCGCTGAGCCTTGTCAAAGAAAAAGAACTTTTTTCAGCAATATTGTTACTTTAAGTTTGAACTCAATTTCTACGAAAGATAAGACTCCAGTGCCATGTTGCATGAAACAGTCCCAAATAAGGACTCAACTAAGGTCCCTAAATCTAATGCATGCTTGTGGACATGTGAAAACACTGAATGTCATTTCTTAAATTATTTTAGTTTCATTATTAAGTCAATTTTTGGCTTTGATACAAAGCGAGATTGATTTCTACATTGAATTTTCAATATCGTTGAAAATTAGTAGGGATCTTTTCATGCAATGCTCCTAGCCCTATATATAGTTCAATGAGTTGAGTTGCATTATTAGAAAATTTCAATAGTCAAAGAGGAACTCATAATAAAGTTAAAACGATAGAAAATATAACATTCCCTGAGTAAAGAACAAGACAAATATGCAAAAGATTTAGGGACCTTAGTTGAGTCCCTGGTAAGGACTACTTCAAGTTAAATATTACTCATGTTTACCGATGTTCGCTTCACTTCTGTTTGAACTACTTTAGTGACATGTTTTGTTGAATTGTAAACTTACCTACATGTTAGTAATATTCATGAGTTCTAATGTTAGCAATATCTGATTGGTTCATTGCAAAACGCTGATGAATTGTGGGAAGTGAATAGAACGCTTTGAAACATTGACCGAGAATGTTGTGTTTTCTAACGCTCAAGCGATTTTCAAACACCTCATGCAACCGGGTACAGGTTGCATTAGAGAAGATGGTTTACCGAGCTGTTATCTGTAACATTGTTCCACATACCTTGGTCCACCATGGTGTGGGCCATGTGACCTTATCTCCAAATAATCCCAGTGACACTCCGAGTCATCCTCAATTTCAAAGTCATCAAATGTAAGCGTAATGGTGGATCTGGGAGGTCCCTAGATTTTATGGAAAATTAAAAATATCGGATACAGTGCAAAATGGAAATGAATGTAAATTACCTCAAAATTACCTTAAAATGCGCAGTATATACCTAAGAATCGACAACTTGAAACTTGGAATGTGAATAGATCCGTCAAGAGGTACCACAGTTTTGTCATCCGTTTCTCGTACCGACTTGCCGTTTTCAGGTTATTTGAGATTTAACGATGACAAAGATACGTTGTACATAAGTGTCTCAGGGCTAAATAGCAGTAGTCGTCCAGGGGTTAGACCAACAATAGTTCTGGACTTCTTGTTATTTGCACGACAAAGATCTTATAAGCTTATTATTTGTTCGAACGATATGAAAGTTGCACAATCATACTACGTAATTACTACTCAGTATCGCGAGACTTTTATTCAAAATATGACACAAGGCAACGTTTTGACGGTCATTTTCAGAATTCTCTTTACAGAACCATTGCTCCGGCGTCCTGAGACGGTTTCCTCTAATGAAACTTGGTACCTGAATGGGTCGCGTCACGCGTTTGCAACATTATGCATAAGTTGCTACCATCAATGTCATCAGCGTTGTTGCCAGTACCGTAGGTGAAGACGTGTGGCCCGTTCCAACAAAACTGATTTAGCTAAGACAAGTCTTAAAGTTTAGTAAATTTTAAAATAAAAGTTAATTTTGTCTCAAAACTAATTCAATAAAGACATCTTAAGTTTGACTTAAGTGTTTGACATAAATTTTGTCTTAATTTTGACTAACTTGCCGAATGTGACAAATTTTAAACTTAAGTCAAAAATGAACTTAAGCCAGTTTCTTGAAACAGGCTCGTGGTCTTCAATGTCGTCTTGGATGTCGTCTTTAGTGTCACCGTCTTTGTTGTCGTCCTCCACGGCGTTTTCATTTTACGTTTTACTTATTTTTTATGAAGACATTGTTGTTTCTAACTTGGGACATGAGCAATGTAAAATGTGGCATTGACTTAGAGTGATACCTGTATAAGCCAGTTGCAATCTCTGGAATTCCCATAAGACTTGGGGTAATATGGCGTTGTGATTGTACCGGTAAGATCCGTGAATAGATCACCACATGCTGAAATCGAGAAACGTTTGAATGATACCTGACCTTGTGCTTTTCACCTGACCTTGTACTTTTCTAATTTCACAGATTTGAATATTTTTATTTCACGTTAGAAAATAGAGGTTACAATAAACAATGGGTGCAAACTCGTTTTCGTTTACAATATGATGTCTTCTTGTCATGATGTTAAGAATTATAATGAGTATTGACGTATTATTTTAATGATAATTAGAATTACATTGAGAGTTACATAGGTGGGTCAAAAACATTCGCCTTTGTCTGGCGTGAGATGTCCCAACGTAATAGCCGTATTTCCAAAACAATGATCAACATAACTTTAATATCTATATGATTTCCACCACAACTGTTACTGTGCTGTATGTGTCATTCACACGAAACACAATGTTTCTAATTTTAGTCTATCTTTTTGTCACATTTCCACTTAATTTGTTCTACGTTTCGTTTCTATCTTGTAGTTCTTTTGTACTTGTGGCAAGTGAGTGAACTAATGAAAATAAAAACAGTGAAGTAGTACAGCAGCCTCGTCCCCAAGCCTCAAGATGGCGCTGATTGGTTTAGCCATTTGAGGCTTGGTTATGGGAAATCAAGTGTCAGAATTCTGACACACTTTTACGGAAATCGCCTGAATACGACGAGTAATATAACATATTTCTGCAATATGATATAAAAATGAAAGCTAACGGTATATTGCAGCAATTTAGGTGTAAATTACTTCAAAAATGATGTATTTTGATTCGAAGACAGATTAATTTCTGTGATGCAATTAATAACAAGAGCAACGCGGAGTGTTGAAATGCGCCCACGAATGCATCGCAAAGGATTTGCGTTTAGGTCTATTTATTTGTATCATAAAAATGGCCACAAGAAAGCGCAAAAGTACACAATCCAGCCAAAAACGGGAACATGCCATATTCCATAAATAATCTGTCAAGGAACTTCAGAGAAACAAAGGAAAACACAACAAAATGAAATTGCCACAATTGTGGGCACAGCGTCCGTTCCATCCGCCTGAAAGTCGTCGTCTGTTATCTTCATATAAATTCACTTACTAAATTTAATAAAGATCCTGCAGTGGGGGGTTTTGGATATACAGCTATGGGCGCAAAACAAAAAACAAAACTACGACTAGGATGCGCCGCAGTAGTCAGTCGCTATCATCAAACGTGCTCTTCACACTGAAAACATATACGCCAATTTTCAAAATCATACCTGGAATGATTTGGTTGATCGGGGTTGGACGCTAAAAACAAGATTTGAAAACACCAAAAATGGCCACCAGGTGGGGAAAAATATCTCGATTTCATCCAAAATCAGGATGATAGCGTCATCTCACCAACAGATGCCTATATTCAAAATTTTATAAAAATCTGTTGAGGACCTTTGAAGATACAGACTGGTAAACGTAAAAAACTAAAATTGCCACAAGGTGGCACACCACTAGTCAAATTCGTCCGAAAGTCGTCGACAACCATTGCCAACATTATATAAATACACTTGCTAAATTAAGTAAAGATCCTGCAAACAGTTTAATAGATACAGCCATGAGCACAAAAAACAAAGCTACCACTAGGAGGCGCTACAGTAGTCGAACTCATCGGAAAATCGTCATCAGCCGTCCACTTAATAGTAAGAACATACATGCAAATTTTCACAATTGTCCTGAAAGCGGTTTTGTTAATAGACGAGTGGACGCCAAAAAACTCGAAAACAGTAAAAATGGCCACTATAAGCGGCGCAAAACTAGGTTGAATCCATCTGAAAACGGAGAGATAGCGTCATCTCATTAGCAGATGCCTGTATGCCAAATTTTATGAAAATTCCTTGAGGACCTTTGAACTTACAGAGGTAAACGTAAAAAGATAAAATTGCCACTAGATGGCCCACCAGAAGTCAGATCTTTCTGAAAGTCGTCGTCCTCCGTTATTAAGATCATATAAATACTCTTACAAAATTTAGTAAAGATCCTGCAAACGATTTAGGGGATACAGCCATAGGCGCAACAAAAACAAAACTGTCACTAGAAGGCGCCACAGTAGTCGAAGTCGTCGGAATATCATCGTCAGCCGTCCACTTTATAGTAAGAACATACATTCCAATTTTCACAATCATCATTTGAGCGGTTTAGAGTTGATAGAGTGGTGGACGCAAAAACAGACTCGAAAACAGTAAAAATGGCCACTAGGTGGCGCAAACTACGCCAAATCCATCTGAAAACGGGAGGATAGCGTCATCTTACTAACAGGTGCCTATATATCATATTTTATGAAAATCCGTTCAGGACTTTTGAAGATACAGAGGTAAACGTAAAAATCTATAATTGCCACTAGAGGGCACTCCGGTAGTCGGATCCGTCTGAAGGTTAGCACATGCGGTTCCATCTACAGAAGGAACATATGTGCAAAATTTCATGAACATACGTCCAGGCGTTTTGGAGATAGAGCAGCGGACGCCGGACGGATGCCAGACAGACGGACGGACGGACGGACGGACAGACAGAGATGACGGCATAATGCGTCCACATATAAATATGTGGGAGCATAAAAAGGAATTGAAAATAAAAAGTGAACAACCTTTATTTCAAACAATAATCAAAACATTGCCTTGTGCTTTATGAATGACAGCAACAACGCCTGTGAAAATAATTAAATTCTGCCTTTGTTTTAATGACGTCCACTGGGGCAGCGACCAATCATTGCGCAGAAGGTAAGTCCCCTAACTAAACCTCAAATGGTTAAATCAATCAGCGTCATCTTGAGGCTTGGGGACGTGGCTGGTCGCACTGTGCCAACGATAGCAGTTATGGCAATGGAATGTGTAAGCGATTCAAATTATATATATACTTCAAACTTACGACTAGCTGTCGGTGCCACATCAGTGCATTTAACTCCCGCTATGCCATCTGGGCAAACACACGAACAGTCTGGTCCTATATAGCCATTGTTTTCGCAAGCAATGTGAGTGCCGCAATGCTCTGTAATGTAAGGTAGATAGGAAACTGTAAGGGTCAACGGAAATGCACTTTAATAAAATCCGTATTGAGTTTTGTAAATCCATCTGCGACGTGGTGTCGTTTTGACCTTGGCAGAAGTTCGTTTAGCAGCAGAACGGAGCGTCATGTTGTCTCACGAACAGCACGGACGATCTCACTAAAACTACGTTCTTCACTCATGGAGAGTACATGTATTATTTTCCTTGAGCTCAATTAATTTTCTCATGCACAACAATTATTTTACTCTCCATGCACTGTCTAATGAACTCTTGAACTAATCCTTTCTTACGCTCAGCATTCTTCTTCACGATCAGTTTTCAATGAAAGCGCCCGTGGTGATCGTGTGGCTCGTGAAAAATGAAGGCTGTCTTCCCCGGTTTCTTTATAATACTACATTGCCAAAAGAAAATGCATTTTAAAACCAAAGCAGAATAGCACACTACCTTCCATTCGAATCATCAACATGTGCTCCAACCAGTTTAATTTTTACAGCAATGAAAGAATGCTAAATGTAGTTTCGATTATTACTTCTAAATAAAGGAATACCATTGCAGGAGTACATGCTGTTAAGTGACATCGCATCGAGAAAGCTCATCTTTTCTCTCTGTCCAATTCTTTGTTGCATAGCCGGATCAAGAGTTTCCATGGTTATATCGTCCGATTTTATGGGGAAATACTGAAAATGTCAAGCTTAAGACATAAGAATGCTTAGAACAATTCCTTTTAACCCCTCACGTTCACCATAACTGTTTTATTAGTTTCGCCATTTTTCTTGTAAGTATGTCTCTCAACTGCGTAATTGGCATCATTAGGTAAGGATAAGTCTCTAGACATGAAATGGAAAACCGCAATTCATTTAATTCCTAGAAAGCAATATTTCGTCGGCCACTACCAACACTTCTGTAACACGTAGCTCTTCTTGGTGTACATCGATCTTAAACTAAAGCAAGTGGTGGTTACTTTGAATAATGCCGCGTATGGGATAGGTTGAATCTCATTATACATCTTCAGATAAAGGACGGATGTTCGGTTATTTCAAAAACACATTTCTTTTCACCATGTTCAAACCAATCTTGTTCCTTTCTAGAATCGACGAGGTTTTCGCGAGTACGGGGAGCTTAGTAGCCCGGCCTAGCAAAATGGCTGACACTGAAGTGATTGGTTGGTGGATTTAAATTGTGTTATTGAATGCCTTGCTTCCGTCCCAGCCAATGTTCTAGATCGCATCTAACGCAACCCAGGGGCCCGTTTCATGAAAGAGGACTTAAGACTGACGTCTTAAAACCAAAACTTCGTCAAAGTTAAGACCGAAAATTGGGCTGAGTTGTAATTCCACAAAACTATGAATTACACATACGTACACAAACCATACGCATGAGCATCCGAATCATACGCACGAACCACCAAACGATGAAGTGTGATTCAATGCTTGTGTGTACGATTTCGTGTTCGTATGGATGATTTTTGTGGTTCGTGCGCACGGTTTTTGTTCGCTTGCGGGATTTTTGGGTTCGTATGCATGATACATGGGTTCGTATGCATGATTCATAGGTTCGTACGTGGTTCGTCCGTATGTTGCAATGCTCGTGCGTATGATTCTAAGGTACCCCTCTGCATTGTCTGGAGACTCGACCGCTTTACCGGTTCTTTATTGAAAGCAGGCGATCTTCAATTGGACATTATTTAGGGACATCTGATTGTGAGAAACGTTAACGAAATTTGTTCATCGACATCAGGCAAGAAAAATGGATTGAAAATGGTGTTGTGGAGTGTGTTTTTGAAAGAACTGAGTACCCCCCTTTAAACAGAAAAGTTAGACTGAGATTCAACCTATCACATACGAGGGACCAGGCGTGCGTTCCGTAGAGGCGTAACCTCGCAAGGAGACGCGAGACCTCGCGAAATATCTTCGTGTTAAAGGCGATGTACGTGACCTCAGTATCTTCCTTAGCAAGACTCTTGCGTCTACAAATCTCCACCCCGGTGTTGTTCATAGTTTTCCACTGTTGCGATAAGTGTCACAGAAGCTTGAGCAATTTGGTAGTGCAGGCCCGTAGGAAGGTAAAAATTATTAGGAGGGGGGGGGGGCACAAACCATTTCGACTTCGCTCAACTACCCCCATCCCCGTCATCGCCACCAACTACATGTAGGTGTGGGACAATCCCGGGGATGCAATCATCAAGGAGTTGAGTAACCGTGACCCAACACGGAGAGTAAGAATGGGCCTAGGACCA
Source organism: Phoronis australis (assembly GCA_002633005.1). Taxonomy (NCBI): domain Eukaryota; kingdom Metazoa; phylum Phoronida; family Phoronidae; genus Phoronis; species Phoronis australis. Next base: position 501,046 of record NMRA01000032.1, on the reverse strand, counting down.
GTACACTGACCTGTAGCGAGGAGCTACGTCAAGTAGCTATAGCTGAGATCTAACAGTGTGAAAATACGAAATTCCTGAGGAACTAAGGCTAGTTGCTGGTCAGCTCAGCTGTGATTCAGTTGCGACAGGCAGCTCGTGGGGGCCCTCCGCACTGGCTCTAAGGTCAAGATTCGTTTTACTGTGATCCAGCATCGGCAAAACTTTATTTCATTACGGTCATTCTTTGAGTTTTTGAAGAGGTGAGGTACCGAGGTCCCTGGTATAGCCCTTTGAGGCTGCTTCAAAATCTCTCGTTGAAACACAACCGGCAGTCCAGTTTCTGGTGGTTGGGGAAAATGGTACAGTGTGTTTCTCAAAAATGTAGACACTTCAACGCCCGAAGTTCAGTTCCGTTGGATCCCTGAGATTCTGCGCGAACCTACTGCATAGTTATATCCTATTTTTAACGTGGGTGCGTCGGTCATGACGTGTACGGGAATCAGGCAACTAAACAATTCAGGTTTGAAGAGCAAAAATCCATGGCTCAATACTACGAGTAAATAAAAACACCAAGGAAGTACAAAGACAACCTTTCCAAGCAATGTGTTTAATTTTATTTATTTAAGTTAAGGACTTCTAAAACTTTTTTCTATCTACAGTTTGTGAAGTTCAGTTCCGTTGGATCCCTGAGATTCTGCGCGAACCTACTGCATGGTTATATCCTATTTTTAACGTGGGTGCGTCGGTCATGACGTGCACGGGAATCAGGCAACCAAACAATTCAGGTTTGAAGAGCAAAAATCCATTGCTCAATACTACGAGTAAATAAAAACACCAAGGAAGTACAAAGACAACCTTTCCAAGCAATGTGTTTAATTTTATTTATTTAAGTTAAGGACTTCTAAAACTTTTTTCTATCTACAGTTTGTGAGTCTGGATTTCATCAATTTCTTTTTAAAAGAGTTATTTTAGACAGACAAAAATCTTCTAGTTTTTCCATCTTTAGGCTGCAATTAAATTCAGTGAAATATCATCATTTCTTAGAAGATTAGCTTCTAATTGTCACAAATCATCTAATAAATCTATCGATTTTCGTAAACACATAGACAAGTAAAATAGAAACCAACGAATTTGTTTATCAAAACGAAAAGCTACAAGCAATTTCCGCAGGGTGTATTTTTCTCGTTACATTTCAGAGTTATGTGTGCCTATAACGGTTCACGAGGTAAATTTGAACTCCACTGACAAAAAACGCTGAAATTATTGTTTATGATTGCGAGAGTTCTTTGAGTACCCCCTTTCGACATGTACGCGGTCATCACTAAGAAAGTAGCACACACTTGTAGATACCAGTGTTTTTCACAAGTGAAACCATAGTAACCATGCACGCACTCAGGGGGTCTCGGGGGGCGCGCACGAGCCGATCCCCCCATTCGGCGAAATTGGCACCGCCTCAGAGAAACAAAAAGCCCGAGAAAAAAGAGACAAAAGTCTACTAAAAGGGCAAAAAGGCAGGAATTCGGGGTGAATGCTCAATTCATAACTCTGATCGTAGTACCCCGATTTTTTTCTTAGTCCCCGTTTTTTTAGTAGAAGGTCTAGATTCTTAAAAATTCGACCCCCGTATTTTGTATATTTTGTAACTAACCATCGGAAATAGTCCTTTTGTGTAATTCACAAATAGTGGTCTTCACGTTCTTCAAAATTCCACCCTTTCTATGGCGGTCAATCCTATTTTATTTTGTTCACATTTTTTAGTTGTTTGGGTCGAATGTCTTGATACTGCTGCTGTGTTGGGCACGAACGTTTTGTATTTTTTATGAATCTCAAATTCCCTCGTGATTACTTGGCATTGTCGGATTTACATGTATAGAAGGCCAAAGGGATATCTCCCCCGAACTGTTTCACCGAGAGAGGGTCCCGTCTGAAATGTAGCACCTCAAGGTGAAAGGCTAAACATTAGCTTGGAAAACGAGTGACAGTTCATTCCACCGTCGTACGTGTTGTTACAAAACGATGTAGGAAGTTACCTTCAACATGGAAACCGGTTGCACGATTTCACAAAAAGCAGCAAAATCGAGATAATCGATTCCAACATTAGGCTCTCTCTCCGTGTGCGGCCGCTTTAGAATTTGTCAATAAAAAATACAAAAGGGTGGTCACTTCAGTATCATCAATGCCCTGCTTCGAGAGCGGGGCCCTTAAATATGAAAATATCTGTATTTTTGAAAAATCAGGAAATGCGCAGCAATTGGTGTTATGTGTCAGATTATCAATTTTTCTCAATTGACATACAGTTTCGACAAAATACAAAGCGAATGTTGTCTCCCTTGCCAGAGAGGGGCTCTGGAAAAATATAGTTTTGCATTTGCAAAAGAGACTTATTGAATTTAAAAATCCAATAAATTAGTACGCTCCGCAAGAGCTTCGCTTTACAAATTGTCTCGATTTTTCGAAATATATGAACGAGTGTGAATGATTACGTGCACATTTTCAAGTGCGTTTAGACTACCTGTGCTGCAAAAGCGGAGACCCTAGCAATGTCCTGGCCAGGTCCTCAAAAGGTAAACCATGCACTGTTGTTAAATGCTCTCTTAGAATTTTCTCTCTTATCCGTATTTTGCAGTCTCTTTTCTCTATTGCCCCCGGCCCCACACCTATGTCGGCCCCCCGCTTCCTACGGCCCTGTAGTGGCCTGACCGGGAAAGAATTGTCATTCTTCCGTGTCATAATTTCCCCACTGAACAAGTGATAATCTTAAGCGGTCCATCTCTCAACTGGTTTTCAAGGTTATCGTAATTCTCATAGAATTTGTTGTCTTGGTCATCAAACATTTTTATCATTTAAAAATAAGAAACGTATCGTCGTCTTTAATATACGTAAGAAGCTTTATGTCAAATTGGACCAATAAGAAAACGCAACTCACTGATCCTGTGTAGTGCATAATGCTGGTGTAATCATAGGGTATGCCAAAGCTCTTGATTTCGTCGTGTTTATACTTTTGGAAGTTGAAGTAGTTATTGGGCTTGATTCTCTCCTTATGAATCATCAAATAGTCATCTCTGTCGTAACGGGATTGCTCGTGATAGAAACCCAGCGTGTGCATCAGCTCGTGTACAACGGTGCCAATCTAAAAATGAAACAAAGTTCGGCGATAATTGCATCGGGATGTTACATGATGTATCTATCGTACATCCACATGGCAATTTTTAAGATGCGCATTTAAAAAAATCTGCTGCTTGTTCTGCTAAGAACGCTGTAAAACCTGAAGATGGCCGAAAAATGGACGACAAAAACGTCGTGCTAATGTACCTTAGGCCAGAAGTTGATGTAAATAGACCAATATATGTTGGACATGATGATACTGTCAAGTGTATAAATACTGTAGGTGGCACGTGCAAAACCACTAGTCATACATCATGGTCGGTGTACTATAGTCATCACAGGTAGGAATTTATGGTCTGAACAAATTTAATGTAGTTACGTTTCATGATTCAACCGTAGATATTTTCTCAAATATACGCCCTAGGCGTATCTGCGCAAAACGTTCCTAATATACAACCACTGGGCGTGTCTGCAAAAAGTAGCACATGTAGTCAAGTTAACCGAATTTCCACAGGGATTAACAGTGGTATCATCCCATGCGAAATAAGGAAAAGTAGCTCTTCAGTCTACCTTTCTCTGTTGGATGACACGGTTGAATGGACGTATTATCATGTAGAGATGATAACTAATTATAGGTTATTACGTGGCAGGCAGTTCTTTCCCATAGTTAGACCGTGAGTGGGATTGGAGCAATTATCAACTGTGGTGTACTCAGAAATAAAGTTTCTGTAAACTGAATATTTCGGTAACAATGCAAGAGAATTGAATTAAATATTAATAAAGAACAGTAAGACTTTTCGTCGTCATTTATCAGAAAAACTTACGTGGTGGCAGTCGGTTCCAATAGACACTTCTTGTTCGCCGTCTCCTCTTTTACCGACGTCGGAATAGCATCTGTAAAGTGAGGACTCGTGTAATACAAATCAAATAATAACATTTGATAGAATGGCCCACTACACCATTTTGTTAGTACATTATGACTTTTCATACAAATTGAGGACACATGTTACGCAAATCAAGAATATCGTTTGATTGTTTGGCCTACGCGATTTTGTTAGTGTAGTTTTTTTACAGACAACTTTTTGCGGGTAGACACGAAAGGATTTTGAACTCTATTTGATAACTTCAGTAAAACTGTCCCTGTCAGCTGCCCTTGCGCCTCAGTTGCCACACCCTCTGAAATAAAAGCATATAATCAGGTGTGCGTTCCGTAGAAGCGGAAACCGCGCGAAATGGCAAGATCACGCATAACTTGAGATATCAGATATTGCCATAAATGTATCACAAGCGAAGCACATCATTACACCGACTTACTTCGCGAGAATCTCGCATATAAGGAACTCAGCTCACCTTAAATGCTTCGGCCTTGAGTCACATACATAATTTCGTATGGTCCTGCTATGCGTGTAGTTGCAATCTTGCTTAATCTTAAGAACGTGTATGCGTGAACTTGGAATACAAGAGGAAACTTAACAAGTTCGCTCAAATAATCACGTTGACGTTGATAAAAATTTGCACTGCGCTAAATCAAATTACATGTTAATAAAATAACGTAAATTTTAACCAATCCTTTTTCAAATATTCCTCCGATTCTTTGAACAAGTTATTCTAAAGGAGAAAATGGGTGATCATGAGGTCAATTATTACAAAAACTCTTTAAAACCTGAAGAAAAAAGTTCACTAGATAGCACAAATGAATATTCAATTTCAAGTTCAGGCATACGCGATCTTGAGATTAAGCAGGATTCCAAGTTCACGCACGCACAGCAGTTTGAGGTGAGGAGCTTTTCCAACAGGTGGCGCTAAACTCGTCCAAAGTGTTTATTACGATTGCAGAAAACTGAAGCAGACTTTCTTTTCTAAGTTTTCAAACGTGCTCCAATCATCCAAAGTCCGTGGTTCCAACACATTGTTGGTATTTAAGTGATTTAGTCGAAGTAATACCTGAGGATAGGTTAAGGCTGGGTTTTGCGTCTTTTCAAGGACTACAAAATGATAACGTAATAAAAAAATTATCGAAAACCATTGGCAGTGTACCCACCATCACCCACATGACTGTCGTCGTGCGTCAGGGCTATTGCATGTGATGTATACAGTGCAGGCGTATGCCCTAAGCTATTAGGAACCTGGGGCTCTGGTTATTTGATCTGAACCCACCTCGGCTCCAACGATTTTCAATTTGTAACCCCTGTGTTCTAAGAATGTTCTACCCCCGTGGTCACAATTCAAGCTTTACAAAGAGCTTGATGAATAATTTGAGGGGTATAATATTTGAAATATGTCTTGTGATCTTTTATTACCGTCAGGTGGCGACCCCTTTTGGGCTTTTAGTTAGCAGCACGTTCTTGACATTTCGCATAAAAGCCGCCATCATGGAATGAATGAAAACATAAAAACAGAGCTTGATTCCTTTTTTCATGCTTAAACTTGCACTAAGCCACTGTGATAAGTTTAGATAGTTTCTATTATTATTTCAGATTAACTCAGGCTGGTTGTCATAGTATTTCTTGAAATAAGTTTGTTTTGACTCGGATTAAGCTGCAGTAAGCTGCATAGATTCCTTGTACCGTTGGAAAGCTGAGAATTATTTCCATTCTTGGATTTTCATATTATTCCCATTAACTAGGTTCACTGTTGAACACAACTGATGCGTTGAAGCAGTTTTCTATAGGTTAAACACTGTTTTTTCGAGTGTTTTATCAATTAGGTCAGGTGTGGTTATGCATCCAGATAGTTTCTAGTCCAGTAGCTTATGTCTAAAAACGTTTTTACTTTTAAGTAAACCTTAAAAGGTTTCTTAGATTAAAAACATCAATTGGCATTTGCGATATTATTTTATTACTCTATAACCATTGTTGGCATATCTTTTTTCAGGTTTATTGTGTGAAATATAAGATATTTATCTTTTAAAAACGAGTACCGACATTTATTCAAAACTAGTGACACAACAAGACGCATTTACCGCTTGTCCATCTGCTTACCCGTTCCCTCTGTGAATTTTTACATAGGCGTTATGGCCCACCCTCTTCGCAATCGAAGTGGACTTGGGGTGGAAACGAACGCAAGACCGATCCTCAATGTGTTTCATAGCCCGGAGTATGGCGTTTTCATATTCTGTTCCTGAAATGTAGAATAGATGTATTGAGTTTCTACAGGTGTAGGTTCTTGAGAGCATTCATAATTACGCTTGCTCATGAGAATTAACTGTGAAATAAACGCTTAACTTATCAGTATGCAATTATTATGTGTAATACGTCGTGGATAAAATCGTCACTTACCAACACTCCTCATGGATATCATGACAGCCTCACTATCGACACCTATTGCGAGTTCGACTCTCATGGAGTGTCCATGGCAATGCCTGATCTCATTATAAATGGGTAGCTAGTGCCGCACTAAGTTGTGCTCGTGAAGAGAGGTATCTCTTTTTGAAGCAAATGAATGGTTGAGCGCTAAAAACCGTTGATCAGCATTGGGGTGTTTGAGAATTGTGGACCCCACGTGAACGTGCGTTATCCGTAGACTCGAGACACCTCCGAGTTTAATAGGTGCGAGCTCGGTGATATCTCGCTAAGACTTGCTTCGTCTCGCTTTTCTCGCAAGAAACTTGGTCGTAATTGCTTGCGACGCGGCAGCTAAAATGAGTGCAAATTGTCCCTGGTGCGAAATTTTCCGACAGTACGGAGTCCTCTCGTATTTACATTTACGCTATGCACAGCTGAAATTACAAAACTTCCGAAACGAAATTCACTACAGTGAGTGTGAGTTGGCTGTAACGTCGTCACAGATGGCTCGTCAGTGTGAAGTGTTTAATGTATAAAACTAAACTGCATCAAAGCCTTTGTGAATGTCTGACACTCTAATTTGCTCTGGCACGTTGGGTTTTTAATGAAGACGCATATACAACAAAGCAAGCTAGTCAAAAATGTTTTACTCCGCTTCCTGAAATTGTTATAAAATTGCCTTGAGCATGATGTCCGGATGGTCCATATATCTTGGCACAAGTTGCTCCGCGACATTTCGCACTTTAAACAGCTGCCGCCCACTTCACATCTCGTTACATCACTACGGTTAGGAATAAAACGATAGTGTGTTCATTACTTAATAAATATTTTGGTGTTAAAGTCCTTATCTCAAAGGGCATTCTACATCTAAAACTTAAAACTGTATACCAAATGAAGTAATATTTAACATGGGATTATATTCACCTCCTTTCTGTTGTCAAACTAAAACCCTTTTTGTGCACAAATTTGTACCTCAGCAGAGATCGGAAAATCATCGACTAATCCCGTCTATTTCCGTGACCCGAGTTCATGTGCATCAGCTCAGGAACGATTCCTGGATGAATTTCATGTCCTTGAAAACGTATTGACATCACCGTGAGCGTAAATGCGTTGTTATCTTGTTTCGTTGTTTTTGATTCTCATTTTGGTTCTTTATGTACAAACTTAGTTTTTATGGTCCAAATTTCACCTGTTCTTTGCATATGACGAATGGTATTTAATGCATAAGTTTGTGAAGTATTCCTACATCCATCTCCCGCAGCCAACGCTAAGCTACGGATGTCAGTCCTGACTCGTCGCCAGGGTACGTCAAATTTCAGCAACAGTGTCCGTTTAGGTAATAAATTAGAGGAATCAAAAATTTTCTAGATCAGCAAATATCGATATTTTCGCAAGTTTAGTCGTTGATATATTCTAAATCCATAGCAATTTTATTTAATTATTCTGATATTGCATGTTCGTTGTTATGTGAAAACTGTTTGCTTACCACTCAGTTACACCAGTAAACGCTTAGCGCTAGTCGCCATAGTTGGTCTTGTTATTCAATCGGCACATGACTGTGACAAGTCCGTAATTATATGTAAGCGTCTGAAATTATCTTTATATGTATACGACGTTTATGATTTGAACCATTAACTCCGACATGCTTTTAGCAAGGGCTTGGGAGCCAAACGTGTTCAGTTTACAAAACGATGGAGCGTAGCGACTTGCCGAAGTTGTTTTCTGAGCGATGAACAGGAAAAGAATGGACCTCTTTGCCCTTCAAAGCATGGGACTCTTTCCTACCTGGTTCCCCGCCCCTTGTCGGAAAACTGACACTAGGCGTGAGTTTTCTGGGAATAGGTCTTTTCTGATTGGTTTTCCGACTGGGCAAAAAACGGCTCTGGCTTGTCAAAAAATTATCTTCAAATGAAGAAGTCTACTAACCTAATGAACTGTCAAAAACGTATGGTACAATCGCCTTGGGCCACCGGTATCGTTCATGAAGAATTGCTTTCCTCTTTTTTGATTCCAGCTGCTTAGGTACGCCACCATTTACCGTCGATTTTACCGATTCCTCTATAAATCGCAGCTGGTCCCTGGTCAGCTTCATGTCAGACTCTAGTGTATCCGGGGAGTCCGTTTCCTCGGGGGGTTCTCTGTTTTGTTTATCTCTCTGTAAAATAGTGTGCAAAATGTAGCAAGAAAAACTTTCGTTATTCATCGTATATCCCCCACCACAATGGAACTTAAACTGCAACTTCTTGTGTTATCTTTTGCTCCGACGTAACATTTCCCCATATTAAAGTGGAACCAGCACGCTAATTCCTTATCACTGTGATTGCTTGGTCAAATTAGTTAGAAACACAACATGACGATGGGAATATGATGTATGTTGAAAATTGTCATATGATGTTAACAGCGAGTTTTGTGTCGAAAATAATCCGCCGTAAATCACTCAACAATATCCAGTAAGTATCGTGACGTGGTGTTGGGGAATAACACTGCATGATGTGGGCTGTGTGAGCCCCCAAGGTATGTCCTTAGTGCCAGGGTTCTTTATCGTGGAACTCGTCTTAAAGCAAAATCTAAAAAGCGGAACGCGACTACAGACCCACTAATCTCTTTGCTTTAAGTAACATTCTTAAAAGGGAAGGGACAAAAACCACAGTTTGGTGTAATCGAATTGGTTTCGTTGGATCGTCCGGAATTTATCCCACCCTCTACAGCCTATTCGTCGGTTCCCGCTAATCTTCAATAGCATCTTCCCTCTGAAGGAGGAGTGATGCCTCCGAGGTGCTAGGAGTTTAATTTTGTGAGTATTGTCGAGCACACCAGATTTAATTCGAATACAGTGAAATTCCCTGGATGGATCAACAACTACATTTTATTATTGTCCAGCTCTGTTGATGGCTTGGGTTCCATTTACGGTGTTACGTCCTAATAACCTATTTTTCGATAGCTCTTCTCTTTTTATATCTCTGGAAACGGAGCTGAACGTAAATTGGTTTTTATCGAGTACCAAAAAGATCAATCGGGAGGAGGCAGTATGGCCTGGTTGATAAGTGCCCGTTTTCTTTACTCGAGGTCGTGGGTTCGAGTCCCACCAGGTCACACTGCTAAACCCTTGAGCCAGGTTTCTAGCTCCTCAGCTCGGTTTTAACCATATAATAAAGCATAAAAATATTTCCAGGTGAACAGTGCAATGGCCCCACATGCGAGGCCTGCACACGTCTGGTACAACGTGTATCAGACCGCCTGCAATTATTTTTATATGGAGAAAGTTAAAAGTTGCCGAGCTCATAAATATTCGGACTGGGCCTCCAAATTCTCTGGCCGGATACTGCGCCCGAACCTACCGTGTCTCACGGCAATTTGACAACAGAATGCTTAGCTTGAGACCTAGATTACTTTTAGCCATACCAATGTAAATAGCTTAATGAATTTGAAAAAAAAATGTGAGCTTGACTAGAAATTCAAAGTCCACAACTTCTGTAAAAATAGTATTTCACAAAGACCACTTATCTAAATAGAACACTTGTTCCAACTCTTTCTATACTCAGCTTTGAAGTGATATCTGAACTTATAAAGAATTGCCAGGGCGCTGTTAGATATGTTGCTCTCGGGACACAGAATGAAAGGGTTGTGGTTATGTAGAACCTTGCCGACAAGTCTCTGAATTCAACCAAATATCTACAAAAGCATTGATTTGAACCAAGTAAAAGTATATCTTTTACGAAAGTAGTACCAATCTGCTATTAATTGGGTCACGTGAACATGTCGCTTTACTAAAATTAACAAGAAAAAGGGTACATTCATAGCAATTCAATAGCATCAACATGATCAAATTTCGTTTGATGGAAATGTTCAATATGAAATCTCAAAAATGCTATTAAAGAACATTGCAGAAAGTTTCAAAAAAAACCTAATCAGCCATTTCTTACAGTTGTGGAGTCAAGTTTGGACATGCCTGTAGGGTTCTACATAACTTTAAACCATCTTTTACTCCCAAGAAGCAATAGAAATCAGCCTAGAAATTACACCAAATCTGAGAACAGAGCATTAAAACACGCAGTAAGGGAATTAAATCGAAATATTTGACAGAAGGCGCCCGGCTGTTGGCGGCAACACGACTTGTCCACAACGAAATTTATCGTGTGCAGTTTCACGGTTTCGTTGATTTGAGAACTTACCGCAATTAAAGTCGACAAACTCGAACAAGTTTATCGGTGTTTTTCTGTTTTTACAAGCAAAACAATTAACTGCGATCAAACACAGTTACACGAGAGACGACGTGACATGACGATTACACTATCTTTACGAGCCCCCTCATTTTCAGGCACGTGTTCATACATCACATACTCTTCAATAAAACTAGACCCAATTCCCTCCGCGCTCACAAAATTTTTCTTTCGCTCAGGCTGGACGAACCAATCCTGCTCCCTCACATTACGCCCACTTCCCCGCACATAGACAAACGCACTCTCTAGCGCACAATCGGATTCGTGCAAGCCGAAAGTACAATCAACTTGCGGACTATATTTGGAAAGACATGCGAGTTGACTAGCCCGATATATTGTCATAGACAGGTAAACACTCTAACACCAGCGCACTGGACAATGATATTATAAAAGTGTTGCGTTACAGAGCGGATATGAACATGGGGTTAAAAGCAAGACGCAATGTGGCGAGGCTGACAAATCCGTGACTTTGTTACTGGAGGGCCAGCCTATCAATCGTTGCTGAGTTACTCGATAGTCTTTCTATGGCAAATTTCTGGGCACAACAGATCGGCACCGTCTGAGTACTCGGTACTAGTCTTCTGAACTTTTTGTCATGGTTGCAGTTTCGGTTTTTGAATAGATTACTTGAATGGTCTAAAATCAAATGAATAATATGTTTTATATCCTGTGTAAGATCAAATATCAAGAGTTCTTGATTCTTTATAAATACTCGTGTTCACGGGATCACGGCAACCGACTTGTATTGTCGAGAGCAAATTGAGTTCAACACCATTTTCACGGTTTCATAAAGTTGGCATTACATGAACACTTTTGTTTCCATTTTAATAGCTTAAAGCCTTCTGTTTAAATGCAATAGTTGCGGAATGATTCTGTTCAAAACGAGTGATCGAGTTGGCGGGAAAGTGTTTACAAATAGAGACTGTTCACAGTTGAGTTTTGCGAAGACATTTCATATCAGCTTATCTGAGAGATGGTAACGACGAGTGAGGTATAAACTAGTTTTCAAAGGCAGGTGAAATGTGCGAGAACAACTTTAGTCCGTCCGTGGTCAAGGAGGGGATATGTTTTTTTGATATCTCGTTGAAAAGATTCGCTTGTAATATATCTCCCATACTTTCTTTGTACATTTGCACCACTCAGCCATACAGGTGAACTAGTAATACCACACTGAAACTCAAATTGTCATTGTGGGATTTTATGTATTTAAAAAATAAAACATGTTATTGGTTTCTATTTGGATTATCAAATTCGCTCTACTGTGGCTTTAAACCAGATGTCGCCTTTAACTGGTCACGTACATGAGAAATCCGAACTTACCTTGTGAGAGCTCATAGAGTTCACTTTGAAACCATGTCCTTCAACCAACTTCTTGAGAGCGGCTTCCATTTTCTGATATTTTGTATTGTCCTACAAAAATTTGTCAAACTAGATTTAAACAGTGTGATAACTTTATTCAAAGAAAATTACGTGCATCATCACACAGAAATGACTATGGATGGGTAACGCATAGACAAGTCAGTCGTTTTTGTCTGGATTTGAGATTCTGCTTCGTTTTTGAAATTCTTACCTTCGCCGGTGCTGGCAACACCATTCCAACAGCTGTTAGGGCCAGAACTAAGGATATCGTCACCTTCATTGTAGCATGCGAGTAAAATTCAATGGCACGTAAAAATTTAAGAGTGTCGTCGGAAATCGAGATACTGTTCCCCCGATCAAAGTTTGGCCCGAAGTTATGGTCGTTAATACCCAAGTTTCGAAACGGCGACTTTTGTAGACATTTCAGGTCTTTAGGGAACGCCCTCAACGTAGATTGGTCAGTAGATCTACTTAGCATGACTTGTGATGGATACGTGTCAGTACTTGTAAATGAACCAATCGGCAAGTGTGTTACAATAGTTAATTGAAGCATGGACATGGCTGAAGGAACCAAGCACGACAGCACTTGAAAATGACGTCACGTCTTGCAGAAACGTTGTAGTCCCCCTAAAGTGCTTAAATCTTCGACTCATCTTGTTTTGACAAGTGGCGTCATTGACAGCATAATTAAACCTTCCTTTATAACAATGCATATATACCTTTTTGCCCACCTAGGTGCGCGCATGATTGGTCCTGTTGTTTCTACTTTTATTTTTTGCTAATTTTTTCCTAAAAAGGAAGAACAATTGACTTAATTAGTGGCAGATAGATATAAAGTCAAAAATCAAATTTTACGGAATTTCTACTCGCAGAAAATACATACTTTTCCCGAGTATAATTCTATAGTTTGGTAGGTATTGACTATAAAAGTACAGACTTGTCGATACAGTCCTACGTAACCTTAAACACAAACTTTGCAAACTCTGACAAAACTCGTAAAATTATCTAAAGATTAGGAAGTGTTGAATTTAGTTTCTAGTGTATTTCTGTCATGATCACAGCTTTTCATTTACTTGTTATCTACCAGTCAGTGAATATACCACGCACACTCTTATGTGATGTAATCGGGTCTTACCTGGTCGTCTTGAACTATTTTGGATGCCATATTATTGTTTACAAACAGTTGGATTACGAGTCATTATACCTCGCATACCGGGTATTGAGAAAATGTGACCAGCAACTAGGAAGGCGTGGCTGAGGGATAATTTCTCTATTTTTCTCTGCGAAATTATTTCTCGTAAAAAATCGACGACTGGCTGTTACTGAGTGTCGTCAAAATCATCCCAGGCATTTGACAAGTGTCCGTTGTAGTAGGTTAGAGGAACCAAAATACAAAACTGACATCTTTTTTATTTTATATGATGGAAGTAACTTACTTTGTCAGTATTTAGGGTAAATTTCATTCCTCCTAGCATTGGGAGCAGATGCGATGTCGTAGTGCAAACAAGGTAGGTTCAAAACGGCCTTTGAGGGATAGTTTGGTAAAACTACTAAATGTGGTGATGAATCATTGGTTTTTTGTTAGACATTTGAATATCCGTTAGCGTCACTTAACAATGTCATTGTTATAGTTTTCATCCAAGGAGTAGATACAAGATTTAAAATTGATACTTTTTGGGTATACCTGTAATACCTGTCACAGACGGTATCATTGGGGATATCCTGCTGCATTAATCCCCTCCCCAGACCATCTCCGTGACAGCAAAAGGCGCCGAACTCCAGGACAGACGTTGCCTGTAAATACATTGTACTTTGGATTTGAAAAGTATGCATCAATGCCGTAATAAAAGTGGTTGTAGTGTGTAAATCGGAAAATAGTTTATCACTGATTATAGGTCTCTTAGGACTACCTGTGTACCAAGATCGATGATAATCGCCGACCCCCCTCCCCCAGTGGATTGCTGGTACTCTCGCATGTATAAGTACAACTTCGTTCGCGGCGGGACTTCGTCAGGCCTTATCTGCTCGGCTGAGGAAGTTTGTTTGAATGTCATTAATGTAATTGACTACAGAGACGTTATATTCTGTCATTGCTATTCGCTGTCGGTAGTCTATCTGCGGAGAACTGAATCGTGATGTCATTAGGTTCCATTCGAGGCACACAATCAATCTCTCTCGAGAATGCAGCTTAAGACCTCAGTACTTTCTCGTGAGATGAGCATCTTGTATTTGTTGTCAGAACATAGATACTTACTGTTCAACACTATTCACACTTTTGTATAAATGTCCTTTTTTGCTTTTTGTTCTGTGACTGGTTTGTCACACGATCATTGTCTTATTGTCTTGATGGAGATCTACGCTAAATGTCAAAGAATGGGGAGAGCTGCTTGCTGAGAGCGCCACTTGGTACTTATTCGAAATATCCGTCACTGCAGTGTGCTACTTCGAATCTTGATCCCGCCGTCCGTCTCTATCATCCTGGATACTTATGAATTCTTGTGAAGTGAATAATGTACTAATTATTCGTCTACTCGATAATTCGGGTAAGGCTGATATGCCTACGAGTCACATTGCATTTTGATGTCAGGAGTGTGATTAGACTAAAAGTACGAATAAGAAAAAATAAAATGATAATATTATCATTCATCCCAGTGCATTGATAAACAAAATTGTGAAACCAAGTTTTCAGAGGGCCAAACGGGTATTGCGGAAGTTTGGTTCCCAAGAGGATGATCCAGTTCGTGTTTTCAGAGATGCCATACCAAAGGATCAAAGTGAAAATGTGTATCCTCCTTGGTCTGATTCCGCCATTATAGTAGCCAGAATTTCAAATCTGTTGTTTAAGGTGAGATTATAACGCTTAGTGGGAACATGCAATCAAGCTGAAGTGATGTAAACACGTCTAATTACCACGGCCCGGTCTCTAATCTTTGTACTCGAAACGAACTCGAAACTATTATTGGCAATTTCTCTGCTCCTTTTGTGCGAACTTAAGATAATTGGTTATCAGACTGTGCTCAAATACATAATAGTTTATGCATAGGAGTTTCTAGTTCAAGTTTTCCCTTGAAGACCCTTATATTTGTGCTACAAACTCGAGTAAAAACTCGAAATTTCGAGTTCAAACTCGAATTTATTGCTTTAATATTGGGTTTACAAACTGTGAACTAAGGGCAATAAATTATCCACGTCAGTTATTGTGTACTCGAGCATAGAATAATAGACACTTATCTTGAGTTCGCACAAAAGTAGAGTAGAAAATGCCAAACATAATTTCGAGTTCCATTTCGAGTAAAAAGATTGGAGACCGGGCCCAGAATGGATCTTAAGGCTGCAAAACGATCCCAAACTTTTGGAAGCGTAAAATCACAGCCCCGTTCATTGAACTTCAGCTGTATTGTATCTGTCAAAAACCTGACGATGGTTTCACCATGGTGCAATGTGGCGATTGCAAACAGTGGTACCATGCTGCCTGTTTTCAGTTAACACAGGAAGGGGTTACAGCTATTCAGGAATTCAAGTGTATATTGGGCTCGTAATTTGCCCATTCAGGATAGGAATGACACGGGTACTGAATTGTTCTTTCAACTCATTTTAGAATAGAGGTTGTCAACATGTAGGTGGTCGTTTGGGAGCGCTGCAGGACGTTGCGGACCCATTGGGAAACCCGGAGCAGCCGTTTGACTCTTGCCAACCTCATAGGTCTGCTGGTCGTTGTGATCGAAGTCGGGTGAGGCGGTGACCCTATCAAAGAGGCTGTAGAAACGCGTCCATCTCGACGTTAACTTTTCAAAGTGCCCAAGGTATACGTCGTCGACGAGAAGACCAGCGGACCATAGTTGGCGCTGGCAAACGGAACCACCATGAAGAGCGGCCGACCACGGTTGGGCCGACTCACATTCCCACCCCTGATATCGGCCGACCATAGTTGGTGATGCGGCCAACCTAAGCCGGAACTAAGCAATATCGTCACTCCAGACATTGGTCGACTATAGTTGACCTCGAGATACGTCTTCGAGGATAGCAGCTGTCCATAGTCGGTCGCGTCAAACGTCACTATCGAGGTCAACTGACCGTAGTCGGTCCTGCCAAGTATCCCCAAGAAGACTGGCCGATCATAGTAGGACTAGACGGATCTCTTAGCTGGGCAGACCGCCCGACCATAGTCGATTGTCTTTTGACTAGTTCTCCACCTAATACTGTCCTTGATGCGATGAGCATCCTATGAACCTGCCTAAGCGCGCTATACAGCAGTATCCTCTTGAGGGAACAGCGTTGGGTGCCGTGCACCCCAGAAGTAATCGCAGTTAACGTACCAGTCTGTGGTTGCTTTTAAAGAACGTGGGTGATCCCATTAGATGTACTCTTGTAGAAAATTTGCTGAACAAGGCACAGGTTTACATGGGGGTACTCCCGGAAATTGAGGAACTCCGAGGAAGGTGGAAATGCAGAACAAATTGTGTAATCTGAGCCTGCCGGAGTGTCTGGACTGGTGGAATCTCAACAGTAAACTGATGCTGCTTCATCCAGTGGTTCTGGAACATCTGTTGAGTCAGGATCAGTGCAGGGATCCAGTCCAGAGACATGGTTTGCAACCCGATACGAGTCAGTCATATGGTTGGGGGAGTATTGGTGTCAGCCAAAAGACTCGCCAGAGAGAATGGATACGTCCTCTGCTGACCTGGACCTGATTGAAGCAGAACACATTACCGGGGTAGGTAAAATATATTTCATATTCAAATCTGATAAAGGAGGATTGGTTGTATGAAACAGTTCCAAAGAGTGACTCAACTAACTTCCATATTCCTTCTGCATGTTTTTTCGTTATCTGTTCGCAGGTGTTGTATTTTTCTGTCATTTTATCTTAATTAAGAGCTATTATTTGAATAATAATATTTTCTAATAATATACCTGAAAACTGAGTCGTTAAATGATTCAAAATAATTAGGGCTCAGTCCTTAAATTAGGGGCGTTACATGAAAAGACCCCAAGTTATTTTCAATAACATTGAGAATTAAACGTAGAC
This sequence comes from Phoronis australis, assembly GCA_002633005.1. Taxonomy (NCBI): domain Eukaryota; kingdom Metazoa; phylum Phoronida; family Phoronidae; genus Phoronis; species Phoronis australis. The sequence continues at coordinate 484,073 of NMRA01000032.1, read as the reverse complement.
TCAACTCGTTGTTTCCACAAGCCCACAAATACGCTTTAGATTTTGGGAATTTGGTTGAATCCTTATTTGAGACTTTTTCATGCAACTGGGCACAGATCAAGTAGAAATCAGACCATTAGACATTATTCCGTGTATGGACCGAGACCTCCGACATCAGTCGATAAGCGGAATAATGTCTAGTGGGATATAGATTATTACATGGCGAAGTCATTATCCCCCGTTATCTAGAGCCCGAGTGGATTTTGGAGAATTATCGCCCGAGGGGCGTCAGCCCCGAGGGTGATAATTTTGCAAAATTCACGAGGGCTCTAGATAAGGGGGATAACGACTGAGAACATGTAATAANCGCAGTTAACGTACCAGTCTGTGGTTGCTTTTAAAGAACGTGGGTGATCCCATTAGATGTACTCTTGTAGAAAATTTGCTGAACAAGGCACAGGTTTACATGGGGGTACTCCCGGAAATTGAGGAACTCCGAGGAAGGTGGAAATGCAGAACAAATTGTGTAATCTGAGCCTGCCGGAGTGTCTGGACTGGTGGAATCTCAACAGTAAACTGATGCTGCTTCATCCAGTGGTTCTGGAACATCTGTTGAGTCAGGGTCAGTGCAGGGATCCAGTCCAGAGACATGGTTTGCAACCGGATCCGAGAGTCAGTCATATGGTTGGGGGAGTACTGGTGTCTGCCAAAAGACTCGCCAGAGAGAATGGATACTTCCTCTGCTGACCTGGACCTGATTGAAGCAGAACACATTACCGGGGTAGGTAAAATATATGTCATATTCAAATCTGATAAAGGAGGATTTCTTACTTAGTCCCCAGTGCCTGGTTGTATGAAACAGTTCCAAAGAGTGACTCAACTAACTTCCCTATTCCTTCTGCATGTTTTTTCGTTATCTGTTCGCAGGTGTTGTACTTTTCTGTCATTTTATCTTAATTAAGAGCTATTATTTGAATAATAATATTTTCTAATAATATACCTGAAAACTGAGTCGTTAAATGATTCAAAACAATTAGGGCTTAGTCCTTAAATTAGGGGCGTTACTTGAAAAGACCCCAAGTTATTTTCAATAACATTGAGAATTAAATGTAGACTCAACTCATTGTTTCCACAAGCCCACAAATACGCTTTAGATTTTGGGAATTTGGTTGAATCCTTATTTGAGACTTTTTCATGCAACTTGGCACAGATCAAGTAGAAATCAGACCATTAGACATTATTCCGTGTATGGACCGAGACCTCCGACATCGGTCGATAAGCTGAATAATGTCTAGTGTGATATTACTTCATCTACGCTAATCGAGGTACGTTTTGTATTTATCCCATAGGCTTCGAATTCCTAAGTTTCTTTCATTTTTCGGTAGATTTTCGTGGCGGATCACATCCTGTGTGTTGGGTTACAAGTTTTCTCTAGTAAAAGAACCAGTTTTAAATGTAACGATTTATTATTTGAAAAGAAATGATAAAGATGAAATGACGTTAGTTGTGCATTGAACTTGTTATATTTCCTGAAAACAGGTAAATTACAACAATGTTTGATATTGTAGTTACCGAGGAATCGGCGCCTGAGTTGCAGACGATATGATATTTATCAATTGAAAACTGAGACAGAAGTGTTAAATAATTAAGTTTTGTTCCAGATGTTACGTTTGGGACCTGATTGCATGTTGAGTGTTATTCATACTGATGCAATTGTATTACTTCAAACTATTTTGGGAAAGTTTGATGGTCGAACCGCCTAATGACCTCGAGTCGAAATTGACCTACCTTTTGAACTTTCTATGTCAGAGGACACTGTTGAATTAGTGCGGGAGGGGGATACGGAAAACAATATCACATGGCCGTATTGCACTCGACTGATTCAACGCGTATAAGATAACATATGTAGTATATCACCTATTTCTAAGTGCACATCTGGGCATAACGATTAAAACATAGACTGATTGAATTGATCTTTCCATAAATGCATGAAATTTCTTTCACTAAAAAAGTGAGAAATCGTCGAAACAGTCTGGAAAGTTTTGGACGGATTAGTCATCCCTGGGATGTATTTCGGCACTCTTTTTTGTCGATGCCCTGACTGATCCGTTTGGGAATGAAAATCATTTCTAACATGCTTGGCGAACATATTTTATCTGCATGAATAACCTGATTTACGATAGAACGAAATGTCCCTTTGATATAAGTCCTTATTTAGGAAGAATGACCTCTCCGTTGAGATTAGCAAATTTGTGTCATTGTATGAAAACTGTTTTATCGGGATTATCTACATTGATACTAATTCCGCCTAGCTTGATAAACGTTCAAGAACAATATAGAAATGATAACTAGTTGATTAGAAAACCTTATCAGCGCATTTTTGATACGAACCAGTCCGTTATGGACGCATTGTATTTAAACCTATATAGCTGTCAAATACACTTATCGACTGGGGTTTTATTGTTTGTTGGTTGAACAGAAAGTAAGCTTGTCGTTGTTGTTACATGACAGGGGTACCGCAACGCCTAATTGTCAGCTTGAAAATTCCGAGGTGAGTAAACTTGTAGGTGCAATACTTACTTTTGTGCAGAATTATTTAATGACATTAATAGCTATAGTCCAATTGTGAATTTGTTGAAAGAATACCTTGCGTTTGTCAGCTTCAGTCTCTCAGTTTCCGGAATGATATAACTCGAAGAAGAGTGAATATGTGAGTAGAAACTCGGAGCCATATATTTTCATGTTTCTTGTATTCATGTTTGGTTTCGGGTTTTCTTGGTACACTTCCATAAAAATGTTTGTTTTCTTTGGTACAGAGATGGGATAGGTCGAAAGTGGGTAATTTTGTTTTTAACTCTCCAATTTTCATCGGTGAAATTCTGAAGATTGTAATGTATGGAATATATAGGATATAATTCAGAGAGAGGGAGATATCGCATCGTATATCCTTGCCAAGGTAATAAACACCCACCTATTAGGTTGTGAAACTGTTCAAGTTGTATGATTTGTTTCAGTGTAACATGCCAACGGCTAAAATAAATATCTGCCATTGAACTCCGTTTTGGATCCAAGCCACCGGAAATGACATGACGAGTATGCATCAAAGTTATGATCGACGTTTGCAGCATTCACATTCCGTCCAATGCGACGTCTATAAAATTTCAAGCCTGTCAATATTTCAGGCGAGCAGGTTTTACACGTCAGCGCGTAAGGCCTGATTTCATTAAATAACGCATTAATTCACGTTTAAGTTGTAGTGGACGTGTGTAACGAATCGCTTGCCTGGTCTGACAGTTTGTAATGCTACGGTTCTGAACTTTTTATTAGACTGAGATATTGATGTTCTGTATGCTGTTATTCGTTTTTATTTATATATCCCACGTGCAATGGCCCAAATCAGTCACTAAATTCACAATCTAGTGACTCCATGATAGCAAGTAGCAGCATATATTGATAAAAACAACTACGGTTTTAAATCGACTTGACATTTTTCGGTGTCATTTATTCAAACACCATCAGAGAAGAGAGAAAATATGTCAAGTCGATTTTAAAACCGTAATTGTTTTTATCAACAATCTAGTAACTCGGTCAAAATCAACGATACTGAACTTACAAACTGACGTAATGGCTATAATTCAGAACTCATCCCTGTTAGCTAGGGCATTAGGTTTTCATGACTGGTCCATAAGAGGGAGCTCATACCAAACAGATTGAAAGCAGTCTTAGTCCTCTGTGGTGATTTATCGATGATATGTGTCTCAATTCACTAACCCATCACAAACATGTCGGAACCACTCAGTCGAGAGTGTTCTTCTTTGGCCGGGATCATTTCCCATGTCAACTCATACACCTCTATAATACACCAGCAAGACAACAACAGTTGCCAGCGAATTCCATTGCGTTAGCCAGAAGCTGAATCAGCTCACGCCGCATGAATGAAAGGGTTAAGTGGTCCTACGTAGTTCCATGGGCGGAGCTTTATGGGGTGCTGCGCCGCCCATGACTACTTCAGTATAAGACTTAGTAATCAACACGTTGTTGGAATTCGTTACGTTACAACTAACGCTTTATGCAATGCGTGCAGGCTAACGAGTAAAAAGCGTACGCGTTAAAAACTGACAAGCTTGGAGTTCCGTAGATTTCCGATCCACCGTCTCGCAAAATCACTTGTTAACACTTGCCAGACATCTGATCAGCTTTCTTGTCGACAGGCTCCAAATCAAACGACAAGTCTGCCATCTTACGTTAGAAGCTAACATTCGAGTGGCGCGATTTGTTCACACAATGGTATTGCACGTGATGGGCCGAAACGTTCACATTTCGAACGTACTCGGTGCACGACAATAGATATGACGCCTTTGTGAACGCGTGTTTTAAGCGTCCTGTCTGCCGTGTTATCAAACGTTCCACCCGCCCTCTTACAAAATTCCACATCTGAACACGTTTGTCTGAATTCTGAACGCAGTAGTTATTGTTCGTTCCTGACACAAAAAGTTTACAATCGAATAAAAATTATTCACAAATTCTATGGTCTATATGTAGCGAAGCCCTACTGCTTTGTGTTAGATGAACATTGTCTTAAGATAAGACTGTAACTATAACTTAAAATATTTCAGAAAAATGGAGAAGCCGCTGGATATAGAGGAGCATTTGTCGTGCCCCATCTGCAAAGATATTTACGAAAGACCAGTGTCTCTTCCTTGTAAGCACATCTTTTGTAAAAGCTGTGTTACGACTCATATACAGTCGAAAAAAGCTGCGGGCAAGTATGCGTGTCCTTACTGCAGGCGCCAGCACGACGTCCCTACCCGCGGCAAGAGACTCGAGCCCAATACGATCATGGAGCAACTGATTCAGAAATATCGTCAAAGAAGAAGACCATACGTGCCTGAAACGGGTCCGGTACAAATTTTTGTCAGGACCCTCTCTGGGAAAACCATGACCGTGGATGTCCGATTGAACGACACTGTCGAAAGTTTGAAAAGAAAGGTCGAGGAACGAGAGAACGTGCCAACAAAGGAGCAGCGTCTCATTTGCGGCGGCAAACAACTCGAAGACGGACGCCTCCTCTCTGATTACAGAATAGAGAGACATTCTAATATAAATCTAGTTCTCCGTCTTCGTGGTGGAGTGATACAAGCATTGCATTTTATGTCAATTTCTGACATTTTTAACGACATGTTTTGAAAAACTGATGTACAATAGCCTCAATGTCGGGGTGTAATGAAAGTTGAGTATTTGTTAAAAGTTTCAAAACTTTTAGACAAAATATTTTTGTTCACTAGACATGGGACCATGGCCATGTTTATGGGGGGGCGCAGCACTGAAGTAAGTGGGAGCTGTGGCCCCTTAGCCCCCTATGGTGCGCCGCCCATGTCACTGCATCATTTTCTCACGAAAAACTATGTTTTTGGGAACAAAATATTTTGGCGTAATTTCGTTTGCGCTGATGTTATTCAGTTGTTGAATCGTGATTTTTAAAATTATGGTATGAATTACTAACCTGTGCATGTTTACAAACAAGTAAACATTTCACACTCCGTGATTTAGGTACAATAGAACGATTTTGTAACTGTTTTAACAGTATTAAGCTTGACTGGTTTTCGCTGATTATTAAAATAATCAGCGAAAACCAGTCAATCTTAATACTGGCGTGCATTTCCATGAAATTTTTCGCAATAAATAAGTAAAGTTTAGGAATTTCGCACTGCATTTAACATTATAAATAAAAAGGGCTTGTTACTCTTTTTTCCATAAAGGTGGATTTTCATTCCTAAACACAGAGTTGGTTTTCAAAATTTAGTTGTTAAGGACTGAAGACGGATACAATGAAATGCCGAAACACAGATTTGAAGAGTTCCAGTTTTGCCTCCGATATTATCGCAAGTTGGTAGCTACGATAATCTGTTATAATTGTGATCACCAGTCACGTGGTTAATTTATCCACCGTTTACTGCAGAGGTTATTTCTGAAAAATGGCCACCGCATTCATACAAAATGGCCGTCGCATTCATATTTACTTTGTATGATTGTATGTAAAGCAATCGTAGTCTTTCATGAAGTTTGAATGATAATTTATCATCTTTTAAATTTGGCTTTATTTGTTTCATTTTTTTTATAAAATAAATGCTCCTTAGAGCTTATGTTACCTGTTTTAGAAGTCAGCAATAAAGACAATTCCCTGTTACTCAAGAAAAGTTGTTTTTGTAGTTGTATTCATAGTTTAACAAAATTTCAGTCGCTCGACAACGTGAAAAAGAACTATGCAACGGCTAAATCACCGTAATTTTGTAAATCTTGGTGTTTTTCCGTATGCGGATAATATCGTCGATGTTCTTTAAGATCGATCTTGGTTTCTTCAGGCGTCCTCGCTTTGTCTTGTGTCGCTGCGTTAGCACCCTAGCCACGGGGCGGGCCCATCGCAACGTCACTTCCCTGCATCAGAAACGGTTAGGAATTATTCTAAAGCCATAGTTTAAAAGAAAATGTGCTGCTGTCTCCGGAACATCATCGCGTCTCAGAAATGGTTGATCAGATTCATATGAACTGTTCGGATACTGTGGGCGATTGCTGTTAGGGAGAGTAGTTCTGCTTTTGCATGACACACTATCAAAAATAGATACAACAACATTGGTGGATTCGGAGAGGATGTTGTGTTGCGTCTAAGAAACCTTTGTTTTAGACCACAATAAAGCTGACCTCAAATTGTTCCTGAGTCAGACGTGAAGCGGTTTCTGGGTTTGGCGGGAAAATGGCATTTTGCTATTCTTTGAGATCTCGCTCTGTGCATAAAATTATCCGCCATGACAGGTCAACTTACAACCTGATATTTTCAAGCAATGACGAACTATAAATTTTCTCCATGCCCTCAAATATCCTCTAATGTAACTAAGGGACAATTTAAGACCAATGTCATAACTGCAGGAGGAATAAGTCAAAGGTTGTTTATTAAAGGCGGATTAATAGCTGCTCCACTTTACACATGGACATGTTTCAATATATGTGTGTTTACGCTTTGCAGGCAAGTCAGTGTTAACCCGGTTCTGCGCACGGGCATCGAATCTCACGCAAGAACCCCAATTTTTGGCGAAGAATGTGCAACTAAATCATGCGGATGAATTGGCGTTTTTGACAGTAAAGGCCTACTGCAGAGTAGTGACTTGTGATATGTTGCGTAATGTTGAATAAATGAAAGAAACATAACAAAAAATTGTCAAACGCTCTACCTATTCTAAAATGTGCTTGAAATTCATGATTATGTACCAATTCAAACATTTTTATGCATACATCACGTCCAGGCGAACGGCCTTTGTAAAAACAAACATGCAAAACATAAGGTTTTGATTGAAGTAAACAAATATCAGTTTTGAAGTGGTACACTCTGGTCTACCTCTCATAATAGACGTCCGAGTCATCTGAGCTGTCGCTTACGTCACTGTCCTCGTCACTCCAGTCACTGCTCGAGTCATCGTCACACAAGTAGACTGAAGTGAGGGATTTTTTCCTGCGCCGAGATCTGCAGTCACTTCTTACGCTGTCGGATCTGCGCAGTTGCGCTCCTGCAATAGATGATTCTTATACATAGAATCAGTTTAGGAGAAACATCTGGTTTCAAAAGCTGACATCAGCTGATAAAACACGGTTGGCAATAGAAATCCACCACGGTCATAGTCCCCGGTGCCAAGTCAGACATGGTTTGGTTATGATTCATAAATCACGACGGAAGGTAGTGTAATGTTTTAAACATTGTTTAATCTGCATCAACGGTTGCCAAAAATTTTGCAACACAAATCACGTTAGTTACGCACCTCGTTCGTATTGTTTTTGTGAAATTTATGTTTTGGTATGAATACCAATTTAGCTGCTGAACTCAATTTCTATTTTAAAAAATGCGAATTTTTCAAAATAATGAACTTGCATTATTTTGTCAATACCGGCAAAGCTCTTGACTACATGAGCATGCAACCACTGTCTTCATTTTCGACGCGAGTATAGACGTGTTTTACGGAACATTACCCCTCATTAAACACGCGACGCGACTGTGATGTTTCCAGTTTAATTGCTCTGTCGTGTTTCAGAAATGTATAAAAGGTTTGCTGTCTATTGTACATAGCAACATGAAGCAAAAATATATTGCTATCATGATATCTCTGTGTAAAATGACCTACTTGAAGCCTGCCTTCTATGCCTGGTGGCTGATTGGTTGGAAGCCGGTCTCTTGTGCTCTTTAAGTGGCTCTGAAACCAGTTGTAATGGGTTCAGTGTCAGAGATGAACGTCAGACTCAACATTTGTTTTAAATTATTTCACTTTACAACATTAAATGCGAGCCCTTGGCAAATTTTTGCACGAAATCACAAAACAGCGCTGAAAAATATTTTGGCATCACTTTCTCCTTTTTATACCGAATTTGCATTTCGTTTTTGATTGCAACTTTCGGTCACAAATGGAAAGAATTGTCAGAGAAGATCCATCTGCTATTACGAGCGAGAGTGTTGCGCCTACAAAATCCTCCCCAACTCTAGTTGCATTTTTCTGAACTTTTGTCTGCGGATTGAATGGCAGTTGGTCGACAAAATTCGCTGCATATCGTTCCACTGTTTCATAAGATGCCAACCCAAAGAAAGTCGGCGAGTCGGCGTGTATATGTTATGAGATATTCTTGCTAAGACGCTTTTCCCGCAGTTATGAGTTATGAGTTATACAACGTGTTATCCCCCCCCCCCCATCTTGGTACCATCTGGGAAATGTAAATAGACGATCAAAGTTTAAAGACTTTAATTTTTGTGGGAAAAATCTGTTTCATCATAAGTATGATGTAGGTAAAAGTGTTGTATCTGATATCTTTACTAGTTCGTTGAAGTTTAAAAATCTGTCTCTGTTAAAGTAAGATTACGGAATACTCTTACGTTAGCTGCTTGTTTTGTTTTTATGAAGTGATGAACAAAACGATGCCTTGTGCAGTCAAATGCCTACGATAGTCTTACCTACGACCTTTGATGGTCATTTAAAGTTGGTAGGAACTGAATTTAACGGATGTGGCGGCTAAAATTCAATCTAACTCGAATTTTTGAACGTTATACAACGAAACGAGCCATGATCCTTGCTCCGAGTACAAAAAAGACGAAGACGCGTGGCCTCGCAAAGTTTTAACCGTGGTCACCCAAAAAATGTAAGAAAATGCAAGGTCACGCGGCTTTGGAGTTTTTTTTTTGTAATCAGGTCAAAGATCACGATTCGTTTCGCTGTATAAAATACGAAAAATCCAGCTACGTTTGATTTTTATCCTTATTCACGATATTTGGGTACATCAACTGAAATGTTTTCTTAGCTTAGAATAGTTGAACTTCTGTCTTACGTTTGCGCTTTATTTGCTTCTTGGTTGTCAGCTTCCGGGTAGAGGGGGAAGCTGCCATGCGTACATCCCGCGATGCCTGATGTTGCTATGGTGACTCGAGAATGGTATGGCGACAAAATGACGAGATAGGTTCGTAGTATTTACTTTGTTAATCAGAACGATTTATGAAAGCTGACATTGCCTATATAGATTAAACTTTTGTTCAATGAATTTGTAAAACGATGAAATCGGTGATAATTTCGTCTAGTTCTTATGAATTCTAATCACATCACTTTTTCTGTATCACAAACACATATCTTCACAGTATTCCTGTATGAAAAGTAAAAACTTTCTACTAGTTCGCTGCACTACCCATCAAAAAGTATTTAAACTTCATTCTTCCTTCCACGAAAGCCATGACTTAAAAGCGACTGTCGTAATTCTATATGCATTAAAGGGGTTTCGAAAATATACGAGTATGCATGTGTAAAAAGGAATTTCCTTATTTCGTGTGTGCTACGTCATAGCATTTTGTGTTTGATACGTTGCTACACGTTGAGCAGACGTCTCATTTCATAACTCTGATTCTTTTCTTTTGTGTTTGTCCATTACGGAGCTTCTAAAGGGATATTATGTGAAAAAATAAATTTCAATATTTTTGCATTCCCTCGCGAATATTTTGCGTTCCTTTGCAAAATTTTTGCTTTCCTTCTGGGAGTATTTTAATGTATCTTAGTACCGACGGTCGTCGTTTTATTTTTAGTATTTTTACTATTTTATATTCTTATCCGTCGATAACTGCACGGCATTCCAGCATCTATTACATTTATTTGACAAGAAATGATAGCTCGGCTATTTACACCATCATTCATCTAGCAAAGCGGTTGAACAATGAAAACTAGGGAAAACAAGGATGGCATATGTATTCAAGGACAGTATGATGTGTTCTCGTGGCTAATTTGCTCACTAGATATAAGTCAATCAATAACATCACAAACGTGAAATCATTTTAATCGGATGTCTTCATAACTGTAAAGTTGCTGCACTCCAGTGTTTTTATAACTTTTGACCGAGGTTTTAAAATGTTTGGACAGGCGAAATTTCATAGGGTCTCCTATTTAGCAACCGACGCATCAGTTTTGTTGGAATAGGCCCCTGAGCAATAGTTTGTTCGTTTCTGGTTCTGACAAGACCGTGAAGTTTGCTTGTCACGGCAGGCTTTTTTCAGCCTTCAAAGCAGCGTGGCAATTAATGGATTTTGAGGCCTGTTATCTCAAGTTTAATTGAAGCAAAAATTAAAGAGGACGACTTTGCATTGGAAGAGTAAACACGACTTTGAAGAAAGTCGTTTTTGACACCAGAATGAGGTTGGTGTAATAGCTTATCTAATGTTGAATCAAATGCGTGGCAACATCATGCGCGCACCCAGGGTGGGGGGCTCGGGGGGCTCGAACGAGCCCCCCTATTTGGGGAAGTAGGCAAAAAGGTCCGCCTCAAAGAGACAAAAAGGAGAAACTGAAGCAAAAGTCCACTAAACATGCACAAACCCGCAATTCTCACTGGTGCTCCCTTTTTTTTAGTCAGACCGCTATTTTATTACCAAAGGGTCCACAAAGTCAGAAATTTGAGAGCCCCCCCATATTGAAGGCTGGGTGCGCGCATGAACATTTACTGCTTAATAAAGCTGAAAATTATTTTTCACTCGTGCGTTATTTAAAATCTGGGTTGAGTTGCATAAAGCTTCAAAAGTTATCCGCCGCTGGATGAGCTTGATTGTTGCATGACGTCAAAAATAACAACGTGATGCGTGATAATGCGACGTCATTGTTGCTATACTGCGTATAACTTTTATGCAACTGGGCCATGATATCTGTTTTGTCACGAGTTTCGTATAGGCTCACAATCTTTAAAACGCGCGTATACGGTACTTGGATGATGAAGAAAAATTTTCCTCTTGGACCTCCTCAGACTGTAAATTTGAAAAAAGCTCTCTATGTACAGCAAACAGTGCTCAGCTGTACTGCCGATGTGTGCTCGAAAATGGACAAGCCGATGATAAAATCGGTTGTTACTATTATTATTTTTATTATCATTGTTATTATTTCAAAAAGTTCGAAATCTTTCATGAAAACTCGTGGTGCTCTCATTAATTTTGTGATAAGGCTTGTGCCCATGGCATTCTGTAGAAGTTTAAGAACACGCCAAGTAGTCCACCAAATGCCCCTTGCATTTGCGACCGCCATTTCGTGGAGCAGGGTTGTTGCATTTGCGCATGCGCATTTTGTGTCCGTTGCTACACGCTGACCAATGTTGCCATGAAGACCACTGACCATCAACTGAAAATACAATATTTGAAATAAAGTGATTCGACGAAGCAAAGAGATGCAATTTTGTTTTGTGCATAAATCATAATTGATAAAAAACAAGATATTTTGCTATATATCACAAGACGAACACAATCTTACAAGTCAACAAAATTGTGAAGAGATGTCGAAGAAACTTTAAAAACTGTAGAGCTGAACGCTTTGGGATCTAAACATATCATTTTCATCTGATTTTGCGTTATCATCGAATGAGCCGGCAACTTAAGACGAAAGTAATGCGTACATGCGCCATTTTCGAATCCCGCAATTTTAGGGTTGGCCAACTCCAATAAAATGATAACTCTGAAGCGTGTTTCGGGTCACTGATCATATTGATGTTCCTGTTGGAAACTTTACTAGAATCCTACAACAGTAAGGAACATTGTGAGATCGATTTTATTAGAGTAAAAAGGCATAATTCGATTTTCATTATTAATACAGCTGAATGAGGCGAAATGCGGCTTCAAGTTCTTGAAATGAGTTAGTTAAATAAATGCCCAGAAACTACATGTGGACCTTCAGTAGCAACACTATGAATCAAAGAAAAGTAGACGGGGCCAAAAATAATACCGAAAAAAGCCGTGAAGAGTCAAAAGAGCATCATTGGAGTTGATACATTAGGGCGGATTGGGTGCTCAAGGCACGGTGAATGAACGCCATTTGTTAAATTGATGATTTTACTAGCGTCATTTCACACTACACAGGGTGAGCACGAATACACAAAAAACAACTCACCTTTCTTAGAGTTGATGATGGTATAACTTAATTTGAAGCCTCTGTAATTTTCATCTATGTCAGACGAAAATTGCAGGACCAAAGAATCGCCGTGATAAGAGATGGATCTCGGGAAATCGGTCCCACAGTATCTGCAACAATACAGCAAACAGTGCTAGTTAGAAGATCGGTGATTGCAAAGTACACAGCAGGAGTAAAATGTCCTCGTCTTTACTAGGCAACAATGCAGATATCTAAATTTTTGTCAAACATATATCTTGTGTTGAAGAACGTCATCGAAAGTATGAAAACAGTTTTACAAAGAATAATTGTACTATTATAAATCAGCTCTTCGATATGATATAACTAACAGTTACCGGGGTTTTCCGTAGATGAGCCCATCCGATGAAACGTCCATGGGCGTTTATTTGGTGTTACAACTTCTGGTGTCAAGAGTCCAGATAGTGGGGCGTTTATTCGGAAAATTTCCTCTTAAAAGCCCACTAAGCGTCAACTTTTAGTCACAAATCCAAGCTTTGTGGAACATTTATCATTTGTAAAAAATAAACAAAGTTCTGGCGAACTATGTATTTATTAACATTAAATTTTAGATTAAGTAACAATTGTCAAAGTCAGGAAACCCAATCCGTTTACACGCCTCCTTTTCCGAATGAACTCCCGGGCGTTTAATTGGTGTTGTTAAAACGGCTGGGATTTTATTCTGAGTGCATCTTAACATTGCGTTGAATCATTTCCGGTTGTTGGTTCGCAACGACCTTCCCTCCAGTACGTGTTCGTTTCGCCTTCTAAGGCTGCCATTTGTTTCAGTTGAACCTTTGGATACCTTGAAGTTTACTACAAGCTGAAGATATCTCAAGTGCATGCATTTCCTATCGCACTATGAGAAAATGCGGTGATTTTTTTAATTTGAATTAATGGATGGTGCCTGTTGAAGACCTACTGGAACATGTTTTGAATTGTTATCTATCCATTGAATGCTATTCTGACACAGCAGAAAATGTGTGGCAAGACTCCTATCCAGTGGAAACGTTCAACACTCCACGACTGTTGTTTACACAACACCAAAGCGTCATTAATTCCGCTTTAAAAGGGAACTGTATTTTATTCTGAATAAATTCTGGATAGTTTTCTATGAATTGTTGATTAAATTCACAAATAATTCAACACCAAAAATTAAACTTATATTCTCTAACGAAGCTCAAAAAAATTACCGGCTTGGAGCGCTGCTTAGTCGCGTGACGTATTTGGCGGGGGCCAAGTCACTGTCCTGTGTTAGCGTGCAATCAAGTAGCGTTTTTCATATTGTCGGAATAAGAAATTTTAGTGTGAAATGTCGGGTCACAAAGGATACCTGTTTGAGCCGAGGCAACACAAAGTGATACCCAGTCATCGTCATCGTCAGACGAAAATTTGCCGGTGCAACTGGTGTCAGTGACTGTGCCGAGGGCAATGTGGACTCTAGCCATCCAGTCAGCCAGCTGTCAGCCAATACTGTCAGCTCTGTAAACTTGAAGGGTTGGTTAGTTACCGACTGTAGCTGTATGAAGATTATCGTACCACTGTGTGTTGAGCTCCGTTAACCCCGAAATTTCAGACAGCCGTTGACTACCCGGGTATAGTTGACTCAGTTATGCTCGTCACCTCGTCGTAAAACTTAGGCTACATCAACATATAAAGCTAACGGACCGGCGGGGGCGCATGCAAAATCTGGTAGTCACCCGACACTCCCATTGTTCGTTGCAGCCGTTTAAGTGGAAAACAGTCAAATAAACGTCATTTGGTAGCATAATTTGCCGCCTTTTTACAAAGAAGTGTGTCGTCCGTTTCAAAAACAGCACGCTCGTGACAAGGCGCACGCGCCATTTCATAAAATTTGAGACGTCTTTCGGGACATGATGACAGCTTCGCAGCACCAAGGTTGTTCTAAAATTCGGTTTGCTGGTGTAAAAATACTAAAAGCTTGAAACAAAATGAAACAAGTTCCGATAATTTGTTATAACATGTACGCAACCTAGGCCGTCAGCGACGAACACTTGATAAAAGAATCAGGGGGATAAGAAACTGGTAAAGGTCAGGTGACGTAATCGCAAAAAGCCGTCTCAAGAGAACACATCACAATTTTACTAGCAGCAGCCGATGAACGATCGCTAACATTTCCAACACCGATAAATACAGAAGTTAGTTTACTCTAGGAACCTGGTTCCTAGGTTTACTCAAGTCTGACTTAGTTTTAATGACATTTATTTGAGTCAGATTTTATTTGTACATTTTTACCCATATCGGCTTAAACCTGTAGGCCTATATCTAGTATACACTGAGCTTTGGGCCAAGGCTTGGGTAACCCGGCGATGGTATGCGATGACCATCCCTTTAGAAGACGCCTTTTTCGAAGCGTTTGAGCAACCAGGTGCCATACAAAAAGGCATAGCGAACCTTTTACAGCACTGTGGCAAACAATAAAAAATAAGGACGATTGATACAATGATAAATTACGATGTAAACTCTTCAAATATGACATAAGCAATGAATGTGTAAAGCAGCCGATACCCTGCCGTTCACGTCACTGACACATCAGCCAATCAGCGATCGCTTTCAGAATTCAGTGTTTTGACCATGAATACGAATTGGCTTTTGTTTGGCACGCAAGTCAGGCAAATGTGAGTTTTATTTGTATGTTAGAACCGATTAACTGCAACATTATTTTGACTACAGTCCCCTTTTAAGTTCAAGGAGCGAACTTTCTTTTCAGACCACAAATACCGCTGTACAATTGGTCACAACTCACTCCTTACTCAGATAAAAAGTAATTTCCGGATTTGCAAAGAACTGATTCCTTGAGACTAAGCTCGTTGCAATAAATTACAATCAAACTTGTAGCACCTGGTCGTAAGCAGTAACGAATGGACTGTCAGATATTTCGAATCCTAAGTTTATTACGAAGCACTTTGAGACCACTTCCATAATGTTAAGTGCTCTAATCAAAAGTTGGTTGTTGTGACGGCAAGCAGGTTTGCTGGTGAGACACTCGCAGTGGCGTCCACATATGTGTGTAAACGGGACTGAACTGTAGCAAATTGACACCGCGGTGACAACTTTTGCCACCCGTTTGTGAGGTAGAGCTATTTGCGCTGGAACATCTTGCTCCGTGTCAATTATGTGTCTAAACGCGAAACTGGTTCAGGGCGGAAAGGATCATCTCTACTGCGCTTGTGTAATGACCTAAATACAGGTTCTCGGTCTCTTCAACTCCCGTCATTTGTAAACCCGCGCATGTGTGATCCATTCTCCAGCCTACAATTTCCGTATTGCTACAGTTAGTGAGCTGTATGTGTAAACGGACGCTTGATACCGATCAATTTGCTCCGTGTCAGTTGCGCCGGGCCAAAAGTTGATGTCTAAACGGGACTGTAAATTCCTAATGTCTTTGCAGAGCCATTATGGTCACATGAGGGCGCTGCGAGGAAGGTTCGTTTCTCCTTGCGCAGCATCAAACGTCGTGGAATTTGTCTCCTTTCTCTGATTTTGTCACATAGTATGTATGACTCTCTCGGGGCCAAACAAACTTTCTGACAATGAGTTCTCTAAAAATGTTGTCGCACTCCACATCAAAGAATAATTACCTCGGTCCTCCGTGTTGAACACCATTAGACTTGACTTCCAAATAGTCGTATCTGCACCACTTTCCATCCGGTTCAAGGTCAAAATCCTCAAAGACAAGTTTAATGGTTGCTCCAGGAGGCCCCTATAATGACCAAACAATAACAAATCTCATTTGCAAGATTCTTTTCCATTCTTTTGACGACACCTTGTATAGAGAGAACGGGTATTCACATGTCAGGCGTTATTAATATAATAGGTCAAACATAATAATTACGTCGAAAAAGTGTATTTAATTAATCAATTAATTGGGGCGTTTCTTAAGCGAAAAAATAACATGACTGTCCTTTCCTTCAAAACCTCATTTCTTGTCCGAACTTCCCCATGCCTCGTAGAGCTTATCGTTTCCATTTGGAGGCCCAATCTTTCCGTCCAATGTCCGCACTTCCCATTGCATGACAAGACGGAAGTACTTTCCATGTATGCAAATACTCACATGTCGCCATATCTCATATTCAAAAGCAAAGCAATGCGTTGCTTTGCGCTCACCATGTGCATTCCAACTGGCACAGAAATAAGGGGTGTTAACATTTCCAAGTGACCAACGGTAGTGAACTTAAAATCTGTGAATCTACGGGATGCAGTGCTTATTATCCGAAAATTGACAAATGCTTTCCTGGTGGATATTAAGTTAACAGCAAAAAAAGTTGCCACTATGGGGCACTGTCACAGTCAGTTCCATCCAATAACCGAAGATAGTCATGATTAGCCTTTTGATACAAATTCATTTGCAGGATTTGGAAGACAAAGAAGCGGATATTTAAAGTGAATTCTTACGCCAATTTATTTCAGTACTTAGGCCTCCGGCCCATATAAAAGTATGCAAGTAGCAAATACAAACACTTAATTAGCAAAGTGGTTGACATAATAAGGACTATTAAATTAACTATGCACAATATAAACTTGACGAATGAAGCGAGCTAAGTTATAAACGTTGCAAGACTTCATCAAATAAATGAAAGGATCACCATCGAAGTTCTTAATATTACGACAAATACCGACTTGTATTTCATCCTCAACCGTTTCAGAACAAACAGAGCAGGAACGCTGATTACTACTATACCCAAGTGTCTACCAGTTTCGATTTTTAGTACACGATTTGAACATCTAAAACGGCCAAAAGCTGTGATTAAATATATTTTGTCTAGTTAACTTGCTTATTCTTCTAGAAACAATTTATAAGAACGATTTGAACATCTAAAACGTCCAAGAGCTGTGATTAAATATTTTTTTGTCTAGTTATCTTGCTTATTCTTCTAGGACAATTTATAAGAACGATTTGAACATCTAAAACGTCCAAGAGCTGTGATTAAATATTTTTTGTCTAGACATCTTGCATATTCTTCTAAAAACAATTTATAAGAAACTAGAGATGATATTTCGTCCAGCCATTGCAGTTCATCTGTGTCTTTACACCTTTGTTTGAATCCGAGTACAAATAAATCTTCGTTACGAACTGCCTGACTGACCCAAACAATACCAAACCCAGTCTTCTCACGATTTCTTCTCGCAAAGTCATGCTGGACCTTATAACATGAGTAGGTATATCCTTTCTGAGGGAGTTTCAACAAATTTCAGAGTTTGGTACATTCGTCATTTACCTTTATTAGCCAGTTACATTTGGAGTCGTGGCCGTAGTTGCCAGGGTAGTGAGGGGAAGTAATGGTACCCGTCAGGGCGGTGTACGTACCACCACATGCTGTGAAAAGAAGAGAAGTAGTAAGAACGCGCGCTGAGATCATCATAGTCACAAGTCGCGAATACATTAAAAGTAGTGCAAAATATTACGGATAGGCTGCTCTGAGAAACGACTCAGTCAAATTGTGTCGGATTCCCTGGGTAGAGCCACCGGACCCAATTTTGAACGGGCTAACATGCTGGTGATCTGATATGTCTACTCCATAGTAAGGCTTTCAACAACCGGTTTACACCACCCCAAAGTTCACCACCAATAAGTACTAATCTCACGAGATATTTTGACGGACGTTTTCTTATCTTGGCAGAAAGTGCCATCTTATAGTGCAAAATTAAATCCTAGTGTGACTTCTTTATTTTTTGCTATTTCTAAACCTACTTACTAATACAAAATCGTAAACCAGGGATCTGGGCCCGGTCTCTAATCTTTGTACTCGAAACGAACTCGAAACTATTTTTGGCAATTTCTCTGCTCCTTTTGTGCGAGCTTAAGATAATTAGTTATCAGACTGCGATCGAATACATTATAGTTTATGCATAGATGTTTCTAGTTCAAGTTTGCCCTTGAAGACCCTTATATTCGTGCTACAAACTCGAGTAAAAACTCGAAATTTCTAGTTCAAACTTGAACTTATTGCTTTAACATTGGGTTTACAAACTGTGAACTAAGGGCAATAAATTATCTACGACGGTAAGTTATTGAGTACTCGAGCATAGAATAATAGACACTTATCTTGAGTTCGCCCAAAAGTAGAGCAGAAAATGCCAAACCTAATTTCGAGTTCCGTTTCGAGTAATACGATTGAAGACCGGGCCCTGGTATGCCTTCGAACACAAAACCGACAAGACCTACCTCCAACAGAGGGCGCAGCTTCAGAACATCTTTCTCCAGCCAAACCGCCCGGGCAGAGGCACACGCAATTTCGAAACACGAGACCTTGGTTTTCACATAGAAAGTCTACTTTCGTGCAGCCGTCTGCAATTTTATCAAAATAGCATTGCCATTTCTATAAAAAGGCTTGACTAGAGGAAAATCCGCTACTATCAGTGGTTAGCCGCGAAGTTAAGTGTTAACGTTTCATTCAGTTTCGGAGTTATTTACACAACTAATTTAGAGAGTTATCGCAAGGTGGCTGAGTAACAGCTGATCTGACTACTTCAGTATGGTGAATAGCGGAAACTTGTTTGGTGTACATTTAGGGATTTTTTGGTAATATAAATAATCTAGCAAATACATGAATAAATTAAAAAATAACGATTATACTGCCAAAAAGATAAATATAACAACGAAAAATTAACCAATATTAACCAGTCCCACTTGCTCTTAGCAAACGCAGTGACCCCTACTGATCACTTTGGTGGCATCGACGTTAAGCGTTCCCATTGTAGCAAAGCGTCGACGCTTCACTTCTAAATCTACCTCTTTACTCCGGAATAAACTTGCGCTTTACTTTCAATCCAAGGCCGGAATTAAATGTTCCCATTGACCGATATTTCGTTAACACCGAAGCTTCGGAGCTCGTGGGAAAGGCCTTTCTGACAAATAGTTCTTTATTGTTCTGTCAGAGGTGAGGTTAACCGGTGTATAAATTACATGTTTTTAAAACCTCAACTGTTGTAACTATCCAGGTAATAAACGCGGGTTATGTTCACCATGCCCACTGCTCACAATGCCACTCGAGCCGAACATTTGCTTTTGGGTTTGCAATACATCTGTGGTTCTATTTTTGTATCTTTTTAAAGGTTTTCCGAAAAGGAACAGTGTAACATTGAAACCACTGGGCAGCAATTGTATAAGTTGTAACAAAGCATAACTTAAAATGAAAGATAGAAGAGATTTTGAAATGTTCAAATACACTTACAAATCAGATCATCGTAGTTTAGCTTGAAGGAACATTTGACAACTGAGAGTTTTCTGCAAGTCTATGAGGAAGTTGATCACCGGGTATGGGGGGAATGTGAGGAGCTTAGGGGGTACCGTGTGGAAGTTGTTCCGCGAGTTTGGTTTATGCTTGCCTAGGATTGAGGTTGTGGGTGCCTTTAAAACTTAGATGTGCGTTTCCAAATCCTGATATCATTATACTTTAACGATTGAGGAATACTTGTTTAGCCAAAAACTAATTCGCAGCATCGGTCGTAGTTATCTCCCATGTTACCGCAATCGCAGCATTATCACATGATTGGGCATCAAAACCAATGCTAAACGTCAGTAGGTTTCCACAGCTGGGCTTTATTTCTCCCGTTTCCCTTACCCGTAGCGGAGTCGTGTTGTTGGCAGTTCTTGGTCAGCTGACGCCAGCCAAATTTTTTAATAAAGTAACTATCTTTAAAAGAGAATGCCATCCAAAAAACAACCTATTTTGTATCAATTTAGGTCGAGTAGTTCCACTCGATAACAGCGAGTAGAGTTCTTTTACCTGACACCTGACGGCAGACGGAGGTGTTGGAATTAACCAATGACGTCAGAGGTTCGAACGCAGTCTGATCAGCAATTCACAACACGCTTACTGGTGTCAGCTTATCGCTTGAGTTCATCGTTTTACACCAATAAATCATCAAAATTTGATGTAACCCCTTATAAATACATCGAGTTATTGAACAAGCGTGTTGTTTTATTTAGCTGTAACGGATTTCTAGGTATTTAAGCTTACCGTACCCTACAAAGTTCGGTAGCAGGCCAATTTACCAACTTGAAGGTCGGTCGCGGGAGTTTGGGGTCTGTTCGGTGATAAATTCGAACTATTCGTGCGTGAAATACGGACAGGAGAACATAACTGCGTGTTTTAATTTTAGACTTGCGATTTTTTCAGTTCTAAACACAAAACGCTTGTTATCCCGGCCAGCCTGAGTGGCTCGGAACCCGATCACTGAGGCCCGTCGCGGCCGGACTGAAGACATCACGAACATAAACCAGCTTAAGTTGGAAACTAAACTTCCAGTCATGAAAAGACTATAATAGTGAACCAAAGAAATAGCGTGCACATGATTATTTTGGTGAATTAGCCGCGAAACTGCAAATCTACTTACTAGCTTGTCAGGGGCCGCGAAGTCAGGTTACCCTTCCACAGAACCGTCAATGCAAAAGTTGTACAGTACCAGTAGGATTCGAATAATGTGTATAAATATCTTACTAAATAAAGATTCCCCAAACATCTTACCATAGAGTTAGTGTTTCACAACAGCTTTCTGTCGGCAAACACTGAATTAGCATGCGCTCACACGGCCTCGGTGCCCGGTCAATTAGTTTATTGTATCTAAAGCCGGTAACGCAGTGATTCATTCATTGCTGGCTTCTCAAAACATTTGCACTCACGGACACTCTAAAAGCACTACAAATTGTATCTAATGAGATAGACTTTGCGTCTTTGTTTCAGTAAGCATTGGTAAGGATAAGAATAAATCATTTTGAAACAGAACGCACACAGTGCTGTAATGGGAAGTAGGCGCACGTAGGCGCATGTAGGCGCATCCAACCACATCTTGGTATTTGAACCTAGCGCCTACGCACCGTAAGATACGTTCAGTGCTTAAGGTCATATGGTGGGCTCAGGGCGCCTATTTACCTCTAATTTTACTACTATAGAACTGAACGCACAATAATAAACGTCAAGGTGGCAACTCACAATCCCAACTTAGACAACTGCCCAGCCGATCTGACGAAGACTTCGCAGGTCGATCGTTAGGTTTCACAGGCTGTCAGTTCGAACTGGAATACACTGAACAAGAAATACTAGAGAGGTGCCGTTCCGAAAACCGCTTGAATGACATGTCATGGTGTCAGTGCAGTAACTGCACGATAATGAAAACGACTGACACTTGCTTTTGCTGCCACGGACAAAATTTCGCAAGTGAAACGCCTTCTTCGAAAAGCGCAGATGTGTCTCACGGAGCACCCTGATTTTCCACCGCAACTGAACAGAGGTCTATTAACGACATTTTTAGGACTGGGAAAAAGAACTGGCGAATACATCCAATACCCAGGACCAAACACAAGCCTGACAAACGAGTCAGTCATCAAACAAGTTATGTAAAGTGTTATGTTCTCATGTCTTGAATTAATTGTAATTGTTTATGTTTTCATGGCCAACTACAAGTCTCCATAATCAAAAACTGACCAACAACCGATCCGCGTTTGTCTCTTGCCTGCCGATCGCAAACCGCCACACTAAGTACAAAATTCGACTTCAGCCTCAGCTGCTTCTTCTGCCCTGGCATGAGCTGCTTAGTAGGCCTAAGTCGGCATTCGATCGTCAGTGAAATCGCTGTCGACGAATTGCCGGCCACAGACACGGAGACGTTTCACTGCCCATACTTGATATTAACGGCGTAGTTCTACTTTTCATTCTTCACCACCGCGAGCCACTCTCGAAGCATTGTGGGCTCTTGCGGAAATCGGAAAAACGATATACTCGCTTTCCTTGTAGCTTTTATAGTTCGCACAAGCGGGAACGATACACCACACCACAGCGTACTCAATCTACAGAAGAACCACTGACGTCGCTACGTCGTTTCTCACCTTCCTCATAGGTAATGCGACACCTCTCGGCGAGGTAAGATCGACCGATGTGGATATAGACCAATTAAGACGGTAAAAAGGACTAATTAAGTCGGGTGGCATTCTCCTTTAAACGCTTATGTGAGCCAGCGTATCCTGTGGTGTCAGTCATATGGTTGTACTTCGGTGTGAGGGGGGAGCGCCAGCAACGTTGACATAGTATAAGGTGCAGATTGTTGTGTGTTTGGCTTTTGTAGAGGATAAGGTTATAATCTCACACGGCTTTCTGAACCAGGAGGCAATAATCCAAGCCAGACCACAGCCGGAGAAAATTTCTGACGTAACGCTGACGGAGACTGGAGCGAACAGCTCTCTAATTATTTGAGGTTTCTGGATTTATTGCGTGTTGTGATTCCTGCTTCACCTAACTGACCACTTGTGAGTTTCTAAAATTACGGGAAAAGCGGAACAGATCGCCATCTTTTGCATAACTACGTATTATGTCTACAGCGATGCACGTGGAAAACGGGATCAGGTTTTAGAATCCTCAGGCGTTTCCTTCATTAGTAACAAATAACAATAGCACCCCAGTGGAAAAAAACTACAGAACAAACGAATGCCAGTAACTTCCCACGCATGCGCGACGTAACCTCGGCTGTGCGACATCAAAGTCGGCTTACCAAAGTTGAGTTCCTTAGACATAAGAATTTCACAAAGGAAGTTAGTGTGGTCAGTCGCTTCGCTTGTAATACATGACGACATCTCGCGAATCCTTCTGTTTTTGGCGATGTTCTTATGTCTACGTTATGTCTACGGAACGCACGCCAGTTCGTGTAGTTCTATGATAGGAACCACACACGCACGCGTACGCACGCATTCAAACAAACAAACACACACATTCACACATTTATGTACAAGATTGCCGAGGTTTCTTGTCAATTAATTTTGATAGAAGAATGTGTAAAGTTACCGCTGCAGGGGTACATGGAGTTGAGGGTCACGATATCTATGAAACTCAGCTGGACTCGTTGCCCTATTCTGTACTGCATGCTGGAGTCTTTCGTTTCCATGGTAATATCGCCTCGTTTTTTAGCTGAAAACTTGAAGTGAGGTGGTACGTTTAAGAAATCGTTTAACACCATAGAATAATTACTTACCGCCTTTTTCAATCTTTTAAAAAAGAATGTATTACTCTCGTAAAAACCATTAAAAATGAATCATGGACGGAGCAGAGAGTAGTTATTATTTTTAACTACGGAAATAAAATGACTGAGAAGGCTTTAGAAGTAGCAACTTTTTAACTAAAATTATTTCTTGCTTAAACTTCCAGTACTATGCTAATTCTAAAACTAGTTATCTGGCAAATTTGCCAAGTGGAGAGTAGACGCAAAACGTTTTTTAAGAACGCCGGGAACCTGATAGCGAAGATGAATTACTATAATCAGTCATTGTCCAACCCTGATAGCGAGGCTCATACACTAAAGGGAGACTATCCGCCAAGCCCGCATTGCCCTTATTCAATGCGCACTTTGAACTTAAAGAAAGAACGGGCCCATTTTGACGTTTGGTGGCACTGTACAGAAAAGATGTGGCCGCGACCAATTTGCACACCTTATAAACTAACTGCTTGGTGTAAAGCCATGTTTAGCAGGTGTAACGTATGCTTTGAAACAATTAGGTTCAGTGAATCTGGTCGTCTTGTATTTGTGAACATACCGTGCCAGGCAATCTCCAGTGAGAACTGTACAGTGCCTCTCCCTTACTAAAAAAGCAGACCCTTGTGGAGGTACATTTTCTGTGCTAATTGTTGCTCCCCTGGCGTGTATTTACTGTGACCTGCTCAGGCTGCGTCGAACACTGAATAGGACATCGTGTCTGCTCGATGGAAGTGAATGCGGTTCTCTTTTCGTGGAGTTCACGTCACTTTCTATTGTTCTTTGGATAGTGAACGTCAGGAGAACAACAATTAACACGAGACACTGTCTCTCTGAGATAATGAAGGGTCAGTATTTTATTTTTTACTAAAAGTAAAGTTAAAAACAATTGGTTTCCCTTTAAAACCAAGGTTCCCTCGTAATCTCGCGCATGTTGTGTCAACATCATTGTTGTCACCTCATTGAAGTCGTCATAAATACTTTGTCGGCATTACAACCATCATCGCGTGCCGACGTCATAGGTGACAGTGCCTTCACTTACCGTTCCTCCGTAATGCATAACGCTGGTCAAATCATACGGTATGCCACGTAAATTATCCTCAAACGTGTCGTACGTTTTAAAGTTGCGCAGTCGACTCGGTTTAATTTTATCATAGAGTATGGTCACAAAACTATCTCTATCCGGCCTGGACTGTTCGTGGTACAAACCCAGCGCATGGAGTAATTCGTGAACAACTGTACCTCGCTGAAATTAAAAAAAATTGCGGTTCACTTAGCAATGGGTGTTTGATGCCCTGTTTGCAAGACTCTTGAAAAATTAAATGAGCAGCCATAGGAGCGTACCATTCGTATTCGTTAAGACCCGCAAACGCACAAGAAATCATAGACATTCTTACCAACTGCTATACTTTACACTATCAAGCGTAAGGTCTCGCAACATGTGAAAACATATGGTACCTTACGTTGAACCAGAGGCGGATCTACAGGGGGGTTCAGGGGGTTTAAACCCCTCCCCCTCGGGACAGGATCAAAAATAAAAACTGGAAAAAATATCGCCAGAAAAACGAAATTAGCTACTAAAAATCCAAAAAAATTCTTACACGGGAGGAGGGAAATCCTCTCGAGACCTTCCTTCTCCTCGGCGCTACGCGCCTCGGATTCTTTCGAATCCTAACCCCCCCCCTTACTGAAATCGTAGATCTGCCACTGCGTTGTTACACAAAATAGTCTTAGTTTCTGTTTAGTGTAGTCGCTGGTTTACCTTGATGCATCGTTTACCAATTGACAGTTGCTGTAATCCTCTGCGTTGTCTACCGACGTACGAGTAACAACTAGAAAAAAACATGAAAATCGTTACCTAGTAATTAAGGTATGTGATAAGAGAACAAATGAAAATTCTTCGTGACATTTCATGCCACGCCACGTATTTTGATATCTTGGTGGTGTAGTTTTCTCTAGTGCGTCGTGGCTAATTTAAGTAGTGTATAGTATTTCCTGAATGCTTGTAATTACGCTGAATAATTAAGAAATACACTCATAATTTTTATGGCTTTTCGGATGCCTGTTTCAAAAAAATGGGAAACTTCACGATGGCTTTTTAATTTGGGACCCATGATAATGGCACTGGAAGTTATTGATCGTCTTTTTCACTTCTGTCGCTAGTTAATCTGCAATGGAGAAAGTTACTGGAGGGTGGTAATTACGTGTGCAAACTTCAGAACAGTATGTCATTTGACTCTCCGAATGCAGAATAAGAAATGCGGTGGAACCCTGTGATCTCAGACACAAAAGGATACTAAACCCTATTTGATGATTTCAGCCAATCCTCGTTCGGCAACCTGTTAATGCATCATTGGTGCCAATCTTGAAAGATAAAAGAAGGAATCACTGCTTATGTCACAGAATGGGTATTATCATTCTTGTTGGGTGGTCTTTCTCCACAGTTGCCTTGCAATTCGTAGGTCAGGCTTTCTCGTTTTGCAACTTCGAAAGGAATTCTCAAAATTTACTCCAAACTTTTGAGGTTCTTTGTCGAGGGTTACATAGCATCATTTTGTTGCTGGGAATTTAATGAGAATTTTGTTTTTAATATCTGACAGTAAGACAAAACCGGATTTGGCATCCTTTTAAGCAAGGAGGCAAACTTAGGATAGCCTCGCACAACGCAAATAGGTGACGCCATGAATTTAGCCGTCTCATGACCTTTCTATACTGATTGAAATTGTCACTCACGCAGATCACGTTTGAAACTACGAAAATAATCCAGGTGAGTCAAAAGATCCACTGTTGAAACATGAACACCTCTGTGCAATCTCCCGTAAAGATAACATCGTCATCAACATTTTATTTTGTTATTGCCGTTACACATCAGGTGAGTGGAGATACAGAAGTATACTGAACACATCGCCGCCACTTGCAGACGCCTTTATGCACTGTACTTGTTTGGGCTTTGCTACGGGATCGGGGTTCTCTTCACTTTCATTACTGCCCGTTTTAATAAATTGCAACTATTTAAGTCAAAGGTAGTCGCCATACTACGTAACAGTTGAAACTGAAAGGGGTTTCTCAGATTTCAACCAATGGGAATGACTGAATGATATGACGTTGGTTTCATTACATTAACTAATGAGAAGCCATGACAAACAAAATTCCTCACGTAGCACTGTGAAAGATTGTAGTGTTTCCAGTGCACTTTCGGTCTTCGTGATGAGAATGTAAAAGCTTTCGTTTCCATGAGTGGATTTGGATATGATTGACCCCGCTATATGTTTTAAAAGTATTCCGGGTGATAGCTGCTTTGTGCGACACGGAATAAAGTAATCTTCATGGCAATGTATAACGTCAATTTTTACCATTGTGGATTTCCATAAACTCTTGCGTGAATACATGTCAATCAACATAATCTGAATTTCTAATTCTTTGATATACCTGTGATTAAATAGGTGTGTGTGTGATTTTGATTTACCCGAAAAGTGTCCAGATATGCTCCATGACAACCATACATTAATAAAACTTAAAGCATTTCCGGTTTGGTAACCTTTATTAAACCGATTTTTACAAAACCCCGCTTGAAAAATACTGATTTACATAATTGGCTGTGGTTCTTTGGGTCTATATGAATTTGACGCATCCCAGTGTAGTTGAAGTATGTCTAGTGACACCCAGTCAGACCTGAACAGTTGGTGTTAAAATAGCATAGGTGATCATATGAAATTTGCGTACCAGTAGCCACCTATTGCAACGAGTGATCAGCACACCTTTTGCTTTGTTCTCCATCCCCTCCCATCATCACCATTTCATGAATCGTCAGCCGTCTAATTCACAGATTCTTCAGACTAGAGAAGCAAAAAAAATGTATCCCTGCTGACAATGAGGTGGATCTGAATTGCCTATAGGCGGTTCCCTATGTGAACCTCGACTGCCGGTTGGCCAGGTGCGAACACCACCCCCCGGCCCCGGCCCCGGCCCCGGCCCCGGCCCCGGCCCCGGCCCCAGCCTCTGCTTTGGCGGGCGTACCATGTCAACCTTTACTTTACTTGTTTCTCAAAAAAATTTGCACCACCGGTTTCTGTGACGTAGTTGTAGTTATATTCATGGGCGGCGCACCATAGGGGACTGGGGGGGGGGCGTAGCCCCCCACTTTTTTCAGTGCTACGCTGCACATGGCCTATAGGTGGTGCACTACAGGGGGCCGCTGCGGGGGCTTTAGCCCCCTCCCCCCCACTTTTTTCAGCGCTGCGCCGCCCATGATATTTTGGTGCGTATAAACGTGATTCGATCTAACAAAGCAAACCACTGATAACACCTGACCACGTCACGAGGAATGGATATTCAGCATACCCATTGGAATGTTCAAGGGCTAAATTCTATTTACGGTAACATTCTCTGCGTTGAGTGCATCGTCTTACCCCTTTCCATCTAAAATGAAAATATAGTCGTCGTGTCCAACTTCATCCACAGTCCTTTTT
The DNA here is from genome assembly GCA_002633005.1 of Phoronis australis. NCBI lineage: Eukaryota > Metazoa > Phoronida > Phoronidae > Phoronis > Phoronis australis. The sequence continues at coordinate 456,190 of NMRA01000032.1, read as the reverse complement.
GAGTAAGGCTTAAATCTAATGCACGTATGCTTTTCTATGTAGTCCATGGCTTTCAACACAGCTGCCTGCGCATAGGACTCTGCAAAAAATGTGTGCATTAGAGGGAGAAATGAAAAAGAGGTAACGAGGGCAATTTTTGTAAAACGTGGTACATCTCGTAACGTTCTACCTCCTGTAAGAAAGCTCTGTTTTGTATACTGTCAATGACTTATGTTCGCGAAAGCTCGTGCGTGCTGGATAAAATATGTGGTAAAGTTCTTATTAAATAAATTATTTTAGCTTCTTTTTGATGTTCATGTCATGCAAAAAAAAATTTAATAGATTTGCAGTAATGTGTGCTGTACATTCGTCTGCTTGGCGAGTAGTTAAGAGCAGTTTCAGTTAGCTGTTATAAGACAAAGATGTCAGCACCGCGCATGCCCTTGAAATATCCATGCATGATTATTTCATAACAAAGCTGCTGTGTCTGTGTTACACGACAATCGGTAGCACTTTTCACTTACTGAACCCGTCCTCAAATTTGAACGGAACAATTCCTTTTGGCCAACGATATTTATCCCCAAAAATAATCTTCCGTTTCTGAAGAATTTTCTTGCTTCGGCGCCTTGATTGTTCAGATGAACCAAAAGTTTCGTTGCCATCAGAAGCTGCGGCCGATGTAACGACGTACTCCCACTGTGTCCCTGAAAGTAGCATGTCTGCTTCTAGCGTTCCGGGAGTTTCGATCTCTTCAGGATTTTGATGATCCACGAACATTCCCTAGGAGAAAGTAAATAAATTTCAACTTTTAGTCTCTAAAAAGACGTCATGACCCATTGGCCCATATGACGATGAGTTATAGAAAATAATTGGAAATTGGGCAAGAAATGAATAGTAAGTTGCATGCTAGCGGATCTAGGATGTTATTGGGGTCTGATCACAATGTCAAAAGTGCAGCTATTGTGATAGCCCTAAAATAAAAAGCTATCCCTAAACGGTATGCTGGTGCCTTTTTGGTAAAAATCTAAAACTCACAAAACAAGTGTACAAACTAGATAATTGCATCGGGTGAAGAAACGAAAAATGCTCACCTGTGATAGAAATAGGTATCCGTGCCTCGTTAAACAGACGAAACTCAACATCAATGCAACAAGATTCATTGTTAGCTGAAGGACTACCAGTTACAAGAGTTCAGAGGCTAGTGAAGACAAATGGAAATATGGTGTTTTGGCCAACCAGATACTGATTTTGAGTCGTTCTCTGGGTTGACTTGGATTACACGCAAGCGTAGGTATGCCAGGTGCATTCGAGGGCGAACACCTAAGGGGCGTCATCAAAAATGGAGCATATTGGCTTACATGTGACGTAAAAGTAATTTCATAGGTATAGACTAGTGCAAAGTTACATAGAGATTTTTTATTGATAAAAACACAGACACCTTCCAAAGTTCATCAGTTTTAAATACATAAGGAAGACATTGCCTGGTAGTGTCTTCCGTTAACTAAATGTATTGATCGAAGTGAGTAATGCACACGTCGACGGTATGTCTCTTAATGAAATGATTCGGTTACGAAAAGAGCTAAAAATATTATAGAATTTTCAATAATAGAAGCACAATCTTTTATGCAATGGAATGTGATTACCAGCATCGACACAGATAGCATCCTCGTGTCTTAGTTTTATAGCGCTGATGACGCCATTGAACTAACGAAGAAATGCCGTCTACATTACGAGACGAGGTTATAGCTTGGTTTAAAACGACCTGAAATAAGAAGATCTGTAGGAAGATGAGACGCCATCACCACCTTCGCCCGCACTTGTTGATTTTACACTTTCCCTGTCGCCACCAAAGTTTGGGTTGTTACTTTAATTTAATAGGAATACTCTGGAAGCCTTCTGTTTTCTTGTTCATCCGAATGGTGAATGCACAGTTCCAATACGTCAATCCCCTTTCCCCTGCCTCTTACTGTTTACCTGCCCCTTTTCTATTTTTTCTTGCCCGTTTCTCTCTCCCTTTTATTGTCATTTTACCGCCCCTTTTTTCTACTTCCCCTTCTTTTTCGTTTTTTCAAGCCTTTGTGTCATCGTTTTCCCACCTTTTTCCGACTTTCCGTCCTTTTTCGTCTTTTCCGCAGATGTTGCAGTATTTTCCGCACTTTTCACTTTTTCCTGTTTGTCCTTTCCCTAGTGCTGTTCTCGCCTCTTCTCGATTTTCCTGCCCTTTTTTCACTGTTTCCCGTTTTTCTGTTTTCCCCACCATTTCCCTCTTTTCCATCCGTTTTGTCGCTTTTCCACCCTGCTTTTGCCTTTTCACTATTTTCACACACCTTTACGGTTTCACGCTCTTTCTTTCGCTTTTTTCTATATTTTTTTCAGCATTTTCAGCCCTTTGTCACTATTTCCCACCAATTGCTTTTACCGACTTTTTTGGCTTTTCCTTCACCTTTTTGCTGTGTGTCCGTCTTTTTTCTCTTTTCCCTTCTTTTTTGTTTTTCCATTGTCTCCTTTTTAACCGTTGTCCTGCCTTCTTGTCTGTTTTCCCGCCATTTTTCGCTTTCTTCCGACATCTGTCTCTGCCCTTTTTTAGGCTTTTTCCCTCATTTTTCTGTTTTCTCGTTCCTTTTTTCGCTATTGGACCCTATTCTGTATTTCCACCTCTCTTTCTGGGGAATACAAAAGTGGTGGAAGCCGGGGCGGGGGCACCGACTTCTTGGATTCCTTCTGGTCTACGAGATTGTGTATGTATTAAGAAAATGGGAGACAACGCTACAAACAAAGAACTTGGACAACACCCTTTTGTCTATCTGCGACGTCATTCTCAAGTCCTCGAATATATTCGCTAAATCACACGATCGTTGATATCAGTAACAATCATGCGAAACTTTGTGATGCGTTTAATAGCCTCGTCTCGATTTAGCTTGGTAAGCTATACATCCACAATTATGCTGTACTTCCTTCAGATACTTTCAACCTGATCTCATTAGTTTATTTTTTACCCATCAAATTTAGATTCATCCTTTCAAAGCCGGTATTTTTTGTCGTATAGTGCACTGCAATGTAAAAACAACGCTCATTTAAATCCTAAACAAGCATTTGTGAATGCACAATTTAATTTTCTTTTTCATTATGCAAATATTTCCGAGATCCACAGTGGCGTCGCTATTAGTTTGTTTTTCTTACCCGATTGCTTAGGAGAACGTACTTCGAGATGAGCCATTATCTAAATATATTTGTTGTGTGGTTTGGAAAGATTAACCTTTATAGTAATCAAATATTGGGATATTGATTAGTTACAACAATCGTAACTATAAAGAATAAATTAGTTATTCTTTACGTCAAAGGAAGTTTCAGTCTGGTACCTCAGTTGCGACCTAATTATATCAAAAATGGCTGTTCCAAAGTTTTTCGTTCATCTGTTGGTGTTAAATTTTTTGTTAGCGTTTTTGACTATTTGCGCGAGTCACAAATGCCCATCGGGAGATTACGTTACAGCTTCACAAGCAACATGCGTTGATCCGCCTCCGATGGCTGTCGTTTCTCAGGAGTTGGAAACTCTTAACGAGTGTCAAACCCTGAATATCCGATCTAAAGAAAGCTTGTCGGGAATTTATTCGGAAACGGACAATATTTGCAGCCTCTACAACATTACGTACGAAGATTTGGTTCAACAATCTCGTTCAAGCTCAAGGACCTGTGTTAACTATCTTTTACGGAAACAGGTGAGCAATTGTGTCATCGCAAACGAGGGAATTACTGATATTTTCAAACGGTTGTTGTATTACTAAAGAATTTAAATTGTTGCTAGTACCGCCAACATTTTTATTTTACCCAATTTACTTAAGGTCGTGCTAAAAGACCTGTATTTTGCATCACTGACTGTCGAAAAGGCCACTGTTACGACGGTGCGTCCTACGCAATCTTCGCCTTACATTTTCAATATTTATTTCGTGATTGTAAGTAGATGTATTAAATGACATTACTTCCCAGAAGTCGAATACCATTTTATCTGGGCAATGAATACGTAAACATTGCACAAATAAATTAACACTAATGTGCTCCCACAGGAACGTAAGCGCGTGCTTGTCTGGTTATCTGTTGAATGAATGAAAGGTGAGCTCTAACAGCCATTTACCAATACTTCCTGCATTTTCCTTATACTTGAGCTTCATTTTAAGATTTAAATTCCTGTGTTCTACTATTGCGGACGTGTACCTCCAGAGATTAGAAAAAAAATCAAAATTCTAAATCAAACTCTGAATGTATCGTTCCTTTGTTCTCTTGCTCATAAAAAAGTTTTGTGGACTGTCCTTTCGAAAACTATGTCGTGTCATGTTGTTTGTTCATCAGCTACAGAGGAGAGTTGAATTCGGGATAAGCCTATCAAAATTTATAAATCTACTTGTTACAACACAATAGACAAACCAATTAGTCCGCTGGCCCTGAGCTGTATGAAAACATTTGGTGAGTACTTTCACATATAGCAATTTACTCTTTCCTTGTATTTTTATTGTTATTTATTTATTATAGTGGAAAAGGTTGCCAATGGCTACATAACGTCAAATACAGAATATTCACCACACACCCTAGCCTCAATGGGCTTACTCAGTCACCTAATAACAATTAAACCATAACATAACGTAATGCACACACCAAGGCAAGTCTGACAACTTCAGAGTAGTTTACACACAAATAATTAATTTTCTAACCTGCCAAGCGTCGTGATGAATTCTAATAAACCTTTCAAGTTATTTTGGAATATTTGAGGCAGGACAGAACTCCGTATGAATATGGTGGAATATGAGTATGTTTTCTTGTATGTACTTTTGTTAAAATGGTCCAAAAACGAAATATTTGGAATTGAAAATAGGGTTGTATTCTACCACTAGGTGACTGCACGATTAAAAAATATTTCTGTTGCTATTTTGTCCTGTCTTGCTCATTTTGTTTGTTTTATGTGACCAACACTTTTAAAACTTTCTGGTAGAATTCCTGAGACATTTTTTTCACCAATAATGACGTAAAGTACGTGAAATTTAAATTTCAACATTTCGTCATTTTCTCTCAATTCATTGGCAAAATTATACAAATGTTAAACTTTAAATGCGGGAACTTTATACATTTGAAAAGTGCACCTAACGATGAGGTAAAAAAAATGTCCAAATAAAAGTGCCCGGATAGTGTACCCACAAAACGAGTTCTAACGCTCCAAAAGCTTGCTGTATATCGATTAAATTTTGAGTAGGGCGATGCACGTGCAGTTTCACTCGTGATTTTTGTAGTATTGATTAAAACAATTAACCGGGCGATGTTGTGTCATTAAACAAGCATTTGGTAGTTTGCCTTAGCTACTGTTTATATATAAAACAAATCTTAGCATTTTCAAATACTACAAGCATTGGTTTAGTAAATGCAGGAGTGTGGGAAAAGAGATGCACTTTGTAAAATCAATCATCGTGTCAAACACTTACTGCGGTTGCGAAACATCAAAATGTTTTGCTCCAAAACGTTGATGTTTACGCACAAGTCATTAGCCAAACGCGGTTATCGGTTATTTTACTGAGTGACGATCTGGGATCAGGAAAGAAAAAAATGGATAAAGCAATATAACAGTTCCAATTTCCAGCGACTCGTTTATCATACAGTTATTTTTAGATATTGAAATGTATATTCTAAGAAATCGAAACATGTCAAGTCAACATATATGTAACCTGTACGGGTTACACGTATACACATATCGCTATTAACGAGGAGGCAGTGTGGCCTAGTGAGATAAGTTGTGGGTTTCGAATCACACGGGGGCACGCTGTTGGATGCTTTAGTCAAGTCTCAAGCTCCTCAGCTTGGTTTCAACTAATAAAGCAATGAAATTGTTCCAGATGATGAGTGCGATGAGCCTTCCTGAGCAGCCTACGTCTGGTACAACAGTATTGTAAATTTAGTTATTGAGATGGTGGAAGGATATCTAATTACAGTATTTAGCTATCCCTTATTCTTGATATAATGGAATCAAAGAAATGTTAATTTTGCATTTGCCATCGATTTAACATTTCGTCGGCCAAAAGAGGTGGATTTTCCTAATTTCAGTTCAACTTCACCTTTGACCGCTCAGTCGACCTTGAACTTGAGCATTCATAAAATAATATCAGAAAACATTGGAAACGATACATTGCAAGATCCTGCAAGCCATCATTTTCAGAATGTGGAAATTAGGCGAAATTCAAGATGGCGGAAGCTGCCATCTTGAAGTGTAAAAAGTGCTCAAACTTGCACAAAGTGCAACCAAGTTAATTTTGTTCTCCTAACCATTCCAAAACAAAAAAACTTTTACAGTAAACAACATAGCAGGGTCAACTTTTTGGCAACTAGACTAAACGATGTAAGACCAGTGAACGCATCAATATAGTACTTGAGCTACAACAGGTTTTCATACCTAGATACTGGTCAACAAAAAGAAGACTGTCAAAATGTGACCACCGCAAATGGTTTAAAACAACGCATTTTCTAAGAAGGTCGGTGTGAACGTTTTGAAATCACTAAAACAGATAGAGCTAACTGACTAATTATAATTAAGACATAATTTTGGGGTCTAGTCTGAGGTTTTAGAGGTATAGCAGCACACTGGTGCCGATAAAACTTAGGTCTGACTAACATTTGACACTAATTTAAAATGACTAATTTTAAAGACCCAAAAATCCATTATGTTCATCACTTGCCTATCCAAAAAGACGATGTTGTACGAATCGAATAGCGTCTCATCTATAATAAGTTGAGCAAAGAGAACGCCGTGCCTAATAACAGATACTTACCAGATGAAACCCAATAATCGTAAATACCCTGCCACCTGGTGTCAGGTACTCACTCCAATTTTAGTATTTGAAGATTCTACATTGATGAGTTATGCTGCATAGATATAGTCGGGTTTCTTTAAATACGAATTGTGACACATAAACAGTTGTATGATTTTCATAATTAAACATGCAATACTTCATCTAATTTGGCCAAAATATTGGTTGAGACCAACGTGATTGCACAGCAGGTGCTAATGAACTGTTCATTAGTGGGCGCTACACGTTTAGGCAATTCATATTTCATACAAGAATGCACATTTTAGTCGCCAACCTTTTCCTCTGAGTCGTTATGTGTCAACTACACCACAATGTAGCTATGCATTTTCGAAGTTATTCGAAGTAAATGACAACGAATCTCTTGCGATGTTCACACGATGTTTTTGTTTTTCTACTTTAGATAACAAATCAAGTTACACACGTGACTAAATGTGGTGAAGTTGAGAAAGGTAAGTTTACGCTGTCCATTTTTATAAAACGAGCTAATGGAATACTTTAAGACTTTCTACAGCCTTTTTGCATTCGTGATCGGTAAAGGAGTCTTCGGTGGTGACTTCCGCATTACACGAAAATGTGTACCTTGCGCCCCAAATGAAAATACGCAGTGGCGTAATTTTGGCTTCAAGTCTCAGGTTCTGAACCCTTTTTGTGTTGCAATTGTTATAGATTCCTGTGGTGTTCCTTTATAACGAGTCATGTCGTGCTGGACCGTATTCCACACTTTCTAGAAGTATCCGCTCCAAGAATGGCTGGCAGGGATTCTTCTCTGTTAACTCTACCTTGGCTTCAAAACTTTCCTGTTCGCTTCACTCAAAATCTTTTGTCGAGTCGGACTACATAACACTCTAACTCTTCCCGAAGATTTACAATATCCACGAGTTTCTCAAAAGTGGCTTCGAGAATTTATATTCCACGAATTTCTTGTTTGTTTTCAAACAATGCATCGGACAATAGATATTAACAGGAAAAGATTATCTCTTCCTGATATTACATCGTTTTTCCTAACGGGATTCAGACATTTTGCCAAAAAGTCGTAAAGTAATCTTTGATTTACGACACTAATTTATACACAATTTGAATAATAAATTTTAGTTCAAATAACATCTTATTTAGTTTGAAAAATGTCGATTTTGTTTTAGGCTGAATAGGAAAAACTAGTTCCGTGACCTCCACATTTTTTAAGATTCGTAGTTGGCAAAAACAAAAATAAAAATGATCATTCACCAGCTGAACGGTGTCTGTAAGTCACTTTGATTGATGTGTGATAAAGTCAGATTCACGCTGCAAACCAGGCAGCCGAAACTCAACTAGGGCGTGCATCACCCGGCGTCACTATCGAACGTTCTTGTGTGGCATTTCGAATTGTTGCTTCCGCGGTCAGTTTGCGGTTGGAAAACAACAAACTTGCCCCAAAAATTACACAATACCACACCTGCAACAGTCCGTAAAAGAGTTTTTTCGAACTCGGAGATTGAAGCCGAATCAACAGCTCGACGGTCGCCGCAGTTTCCTCACTCTCTCATCTTTCTTATCTTTCTTGTTGCTAATTCTTTTCGTACATGCCAGGGAACGCTTCGTTTTCGATTGAGAAGCTGACCTGTCATCACCGCCAGAACGTATGTGTAATAACTAAGAACCGGCTATTAACCTTAAAGTGGTACTTGCATGCTAATTCCTTATCTCTGCGGTTACTTGGTCAAATTAGTTGAAAACACAACCTATAGCGACGCTGTGAATATGATGTAAGTTGAAAGTTACCAAATGCTTTTAAAGGCGAAGGCAACCTTTTTCCATGTCATTTTGAGCTAAAATAAGGTTGGTTGGTTATCCTAGACATATTTTCCATTTAATTACAGCTTTTCGTAATTTTATCAAATACTCGTCCGCTACTCCGGAAGTGACGTTTTAGGAGGCAAGCGTTTCCCGCCACTTGGTTTTGCGTTGACTTTACCGTGCGAATCCACTATATTCTACTTTTGGTTTGTGCTGTTTTTCAACAATTGTCGCCACCACTTTCTATCGGCGAGTATTCTGCGGCAAGATAGGTTGGTAGAGAACTCAACTACGTTGGATTTAGGGATTGTTTAGGGTGTTGTAAGCTGAAAATGGCTGGAGTCGGTGACCCGTATCACAGTGACAGTAGTGTGAGTGACGGAGACCTTGTTCACAGCAGTGGTGACGAGGAATTTTGTCACGGACACTCAGTGGGTGGGTACATGTTTGAGCCCGAGTATAACGAGGCAGAGTACGCACTGGCACAGGCAGCTGTTGAGAGAAACGAGGCGGCTACTGAGGACAGACGTGGTGACACATCTTGGTGCAAATGCACTGTGTGCGTTGTTATGCCTTCAATGCTTGTGCTGTTCAGAGTTCGACGAGGCCAAGCCACTACTGGACATGGTTAAGTGGACCTCCGGCATACCACGGACAGAGGAACAACTGTCCCACTTGCCAGAGTGTCCCGCGACACACTCCCACTGGATGGTGACCTGAGCACCCAAACTGCTTACATCGTGTCGTGTGACTCCCTCGCCCCACACCTGGCATCTTCTAATAAACAAGTCCACAATAAACTTATCAAAGTGTGGCTCACCGATCTGTTCACTGAACGACGAACTGTCCTCTTCACTGTGTGTCGAACTGGGCCTGTACTCACTCTCACTACTCAATATCGCTGCAGGGCTGCTTAGAGGCTCTGGACTGAAGAAAACAGCACAGGGCGAATCACAACTGGTTCCAGGAATTGCACGCTCTGGGATACGTTCGGAGGCACGGGTGACAGTAGATGAAGTGGCCTCCACTGGCTCCAGTCACTGTACTGGCCACAGCTCGCGAGGCTTCTCGCTTCAAAAACGCACTTCTCGGGTGTAGCGACGGGGCACTGCCGGAAATCAACACAGACGGAATGGCATCCTTCTTCAGGCGTTGTTTCGCAAGGACCTTCATCAGTTCAGCGTACAAATTCCTTTCGTAATTGGACGGCAGAAAGTGCTTGCCACACACACGGTAATTCTCCACTGCTTTGTACGTTGCGTGGACGGGTAACGCTGCGTTCTTCACACGAACGAGCCAAGTACGGCAAAGTGTCATCATCGGAAAGCGATGCAAAGGCACTCCCAAAGCGCGCGTGAGCCGATAATTAGTACATTCCGGTACGCAGCAACAGTGTGGCATGTTGACTGACTAGTAAATGAAAGCAAACGACTACGGAACTTAACATAACCGAGGTAGAACAATGACTGACTCGGCAGCTCTCACAGTCAGACTATATGAAAAGAAATTGGCGCGAAATGCTTGCCTCCTAAAACGTCACTTCCGCAGTAGCGGACGAGTAATTAATAAAATTACGAAAAGCTGTAATTAAGTGGAAAATATGTCTAGGATAACCAACCAACCTTATTTTAGCTCAAAGTGACATGGAAAAAGGTTGTCTTCGCCTTTAAGAACGAGTTTTGCGTCGAAAAAGATCCGCCGTAATCACTCAACCGTGTCCAGTAAGCATCGTGACGTGGTGTTGGGGAATAACACTGCGTGATGCGGGTTATGTGAGCCCTCAAGGACACCTACTTACATATTTTTTGTTTCCACATTTACCAGTTGTCAATAATACAACTGCACTATGTTTAGTGTAGATGATGTTTAAATAGCATTGTCGTTTAGTTCCTACTGTACATTAGCATAGTAAGAGTATGCAAATACATCTTTAAGACAAACATTGCTCATCCTTCCTAGAGATGCCTAAATGACGTCAGACCTATTAGAATTATCAGGAAGTCATTTCTAGGAATTAGTGACATCTGAGAACAGTTCACTGAGGGTGCGTGCTGTACGTACCGCGGAAGTTCAAACTTATTTAATTTTAAATGGAGTTAATTGGAGATGCACCTGAGAAGATTACCAGGACGTGAATATCTATGTGGCCAAAAACTTTGTCAAGGTCTCCTAAACATTTTAATTTATTCCAAAATGTGGTTTCTCTGGGAAATTCGTTGCCAGTACTACCTCGTCTTTATGTGTGTATGTGAAGTTGACGAATACTATAGCGAATGAGCGTGTGCGCCCGTCCAAGAAACATACGAAGATAGAGCACAGGCGCATACGCCTATATGCATTTAAAGCGGCAATAACCCCCTTCCAACACAAAACTCACTTTTGATTTGGACTACTTGCTGCTGTGAAATAGGTCTCAGTTAGTCAAATTGAATAAGATTCCAGGATTTGAAAAGACATGACAATTTATTACTGCTTGTCGATATTTACAATTTTGGTTGTCGGGGCGTGTCATTTTGTGCGTCGAGTATGTTCTCCAGCAAAAACGAGCTGTCGGCTCTTTGCAAACCTAAAACTTTCTTCTCACCTGAGTAATGAACAATTTTAGTTCAGTTATATAACGGTAATTGATCGGCTAGCTGAAAAGTTCACTTCCTAACGCGAGTTTATGACCACATTGGGTAAAAATGTCTTTGAAAACCCAACATTTCTCTTTAAATACACGTAAGTTCACTCTTCCTTTCAGAATGTTTACCACCGCAGTCATTCACGTCGACGCTTTTGGCCAACGCAAGGACTGGACTCGCCTGGGGAATGATAAGTAAAGATGCGCTTACAAGCTCTGGCGAGTCTAAGGTCTACTTCATGAAGGGGTATGAAAACGTTAAAACCATAGATATATATCCAAATGAAACTGCTTTTAAGGAAAACGTAGACCACGTGACCATAACACTTACTAGTGGATGTCAAGGAGCCAACGGACTTGTTCTAGGAGGGAAGTTAATCTGTCAAAGATGGATTAACACTGGTGTACTCTCTGTAATGGTCTCCAACATAGAATTGCCATCTTTTAAACACGTCATAAATTTGGTTCATGTTGCTGACGATTTCGGTTTGACACGTTCGGCAGCCAAATGTGAATACGGTTGGCTAAATTCTGCTTCGATCGACGTTGAAGCTGATGAAACTGGACTGTACTTGATATGGGCGTCAGAACCTGACTGTAAAATCTCTATTAGTAAAATTGACATGTCTAAGTACACTATTGAGAGAACATTCCACACAAATATTTCAAAAACTGGAGCGGGAAACGCCTTCATGGCTTGTGGCTACATGTACTTGACAGGAAGTTATTCATTGTACTCTACAAACATACGGGCAATCTACAATACACGTACCATGTCTACCAACACTTCGGGTGTCCTCCCCTGGACCAATGAGGCCTTGCACAATTCGCACACTCATTACGACGCTCGTGATAAAGCACTCTACGTCTGGGACTGGGACAATTATTTTAAAGTGATAGTTCACATTTAATGCCGCTTTATATAAACCAAAAGTTGCTATAAAATTCGATTTTCAGGGAAATTGTCAGTTTGTCTTATGCACGATTTTTGAAATTTTTCTGAATACAAGTCCACTTTCCAGCTTCTGGAGCCACGACTGTAATCTACATCATAGTTTGTACGGTTTCCCCAAAATGAATACCAGTTTCAGCGAGTGTCAGTTAAAAGTAAGTCTTGATGTGAAGTAGAATTAGCATATTTTAACACTGTTATGGTGAAATGATTTGCTCAACTTTTGTCACTATAAGTAAGTTACTAAAAGTTGCTCAATTGCTTGAAATCCATAGTATTTGGTGTTTTTCTCGAAATGAGTGCAGGAATAACCGTTTCACTCTCAGCTCACCATGTACACTTTGTAACAGAGCTAGGTCTAGAGTTATGGACCCCGGGATATAAATTGAGGTTTACATCCAGTCGGTCGTTAACAGACATATTTGTAATCGCTGTGTCGTTTTTTTCAGAATAAATTTGCAAGTAGGCACACATCCGTCATGATACACATGTATTTCATGATATGATACATTTTCCGTTTATGGAGCCCTGTGGCCGCAGGTACGCCTGGGATTACGTTGGGGGAGAGGGGGTAAAATGTGTCATCTGCCGGATATACAAATGTGGAGCTATCAGAAATTGCCAGTAATAACCATCAGTTACGTGATGTGTGATTTTCTGATTTCATCCGTTTGCCACCAACGATTTTGACTTATGCTGTGCCGCCGATGACGAAAAACTAGTAAAAGTTAGTCAAAAGAGAGGTGCAGTCATCGCAAAACTGCGGTACCAATAACATAACCAAATTTAATTTTGACATAAAAGTTCAAAAACACTGTTTCAGTTTTATAAACTATCAGTTCGTTTTCGTTTTATTCAGCTTTTGATTTTTTCATAAAAAAATCATAGCCTTATATTTTGATACCCCTTCGCGCAAAAGTGAAACATTTTAAAAGCAATTCCTAACAGACTTTTAGAGAACAGTTCATAACGCAAAGTATTTGATAGTTTCATATGAAAACGTGTTACCTTATTGAACAATGAAACTTATTACGAAGGCCGGCCGCAAGTGTGGCGTCTCGTCTCTTTAGTTAACATCAAACGCCCGAACCATCCACCTATCAAATCGAACCACAGGTCTCTAGATAGCCGGTCTAATGCTCTTACCACCGAGTTACTGAGGACGCGATATCTGTGCAATTACTATTTGCAGCCAAGGGTCATGTCATTCATTCCATGAGCGGCATTTCGCCTATGCATGTATAAATGGCATTACTTAACCGAAGGGGACAGGTATATATGTGTCGTCCATGAGCGCAAACTGGGTTTCGGCATGTGCGTACAATAATAAAGCAAGTATAAGTAGCACTGTGTGAGAACCGGTATTGGTTTCTGCAAAATGGATTATTATCAACGAAATGACACGTTATATTTTGTGTTTCCATACTGCGACCGTGTTACATATTGTAGTGGTGCTCATCAGTTGTAGCAGGTAACGCTCTTCAAGAATTTGAGCTAGGAATTCTCGAAAATTATTTTACCTGTGCCCTTGTAGTGATGTAGCCATAACGCACTACAGTGTCTCAAATCGTGGTTTAATGGACTTAGTGACCATTACATAATCTTTTACTAGTGGTGGCTTGAGTATAGGTTGCCTGTTAACGTTCCTTTGTATGGTGAAGATTCATCATTGTGAGGGCGGGTGTCATCGACGTCACAAAATGTCATCTGGAATGTTCACGTCACAGGTTCGGCGTCGCTATATTTCACATGGTGGGGACGACGTAAATAAGCCGAACACGTTAATGAGGATAAAAGATACAATGGACCCCATGGCTGTTCCAATGTTATTCAGTAATCCAGCGGACATAAGATACTGTTTGCCCAAAATGTTCAACAGTTTTGCAATTCCAACGGCACTGTATCCCCAACTCAGCGACATAACAACCCAGGCGGTGACCTGAAATACGAACTATTTTAATAAATAAGTAAACAAAAAATAGTCACAGCTCATCACAATAGTACGTCACCAAGTCGGTCACAGTGTGAGGGCAATTGGTTACAGCGACAACTTGCCACCACGGACAAATCGTGATCACGCAAATGCAACACGTCAGACCAGAAGAAATAGGAGATACTTCTAACTTACTTAACGAATTGTCTCCTTCTTGCTAAAATGCAAATCATAAGCTTTGTTGCTCGAGCACACAAAACATTTCAAACTAAACAATATTCTTCCTTAGGTTAATAGACTGGTTCCAATCTCTGGCGCACAGTCGTCTTCATGCACTCCGAAAATACAGCCAAATCCAGTTTTTGACTGTACGGATTTCAACATTGGGGAAATCACGTGAGTCAACTAGTCTAATGGGTGTCGCATTTGCTACCGTGCGGTATACGGGGATCATGAGATTATAAACGTTCCCAGCGGAAATCAACATGAAAGTAAAAGTCATGGCAATTACTGTGTTGGAAAGGCAAGCCGTCGTTGCTAAGTTACCAGAGAGACCAATCATTAGCCAGGATAGATCAGAGCCCTCCTGTCTACGTTTTGTACTAGTCTAGTGAGCTTACCCAAGCAAAATGGCGGCCATTAAGCCATTAAAAATTCATCAATGTGAAACGTTAAGAAAAAGTGTTGTTTTTAAGATCAAAATATAATCGTTTGGGCAGGGTCTAATGCGTCCAAAAAACGCCGACTAATCACATTTACTTGGTTCTGATTTGATAGCATAAATGCCAACGTTTTTGAAAAGTTTCGTAAACCACACTATTAGAGCATAGTGAAAAGGCGTTTTTTGAAAAATCTCCATTCTGGAAAGCGTTTTTGGTTGTCGTTTTACTGGACACTAGCGGACGGTAGGTGTTCCAAAAAGAGATAGGTGTTTTCAAATGGACACGCAATTGTGTGGACGGAGCGTCAAACCTGGTCTGCAGTCATTACAGCGCAAGCACTTGGGAAATAGCTAAGTGAATGACCTTATACTGTACAACGCTTGCCGCAACCCTCGAACTTCTGTTATCGAGGTCTCCTACAACATTATCGTGTAGACCTGGCTTTAGGTTTTATTTCCTAGATAAATTTTATATCCAGTATTTATGATCAGCTTCAGTTTCACCAAGTGGAAGCGGTCTGAACATTTGCTAGCCTGCTACATTTTCTATGTCGCCAAGCAACCATCAATTTTGGCAGTTCTATCCGATCAAGTTTCACTTATACTGAATTCAAGTCCACACATTTGGGAAATGATTTTCCAAGCTATTTCTTACTCCATGCCTATTAGGCAAATGTCTCACTTATAGCAATTTTATAGTCGCAAATTGCAACCCAGCTGTTAATAGCAAATATCGGCTTAGACTGACTGCCGAACAACTTATGCCAAACCACTTACAACGAGGCAAATTCCTAAAGTTCTGTATTCGGGTTCCTTCAGCGGAGGATTAGGACTGTAGGTTGCAATGATGAGAATGTAAGTGGAAGCCACCGACCCCAAAATAGTCGCTATGGTGACTGCTCGAGTTGACCGAACTGGCAAGAACAGTTCCAGAAAACTGCCCAAGGGTTGCGCCACTGTCGTCACGCGGTTGCCGAGACTGAACGCCAGAGTTCCTGTGAAAACAACGAAATTACAGTTCTAGTACCTGTCGTTGACAAGCAGGGTGGTGTGGGCACAGTTGTAACTTTTGCTAATTGCCGTTTCGTTGGACAAACGGCGATTTTTGTTGTGATAGGACTTCATGCATTAGGATTTCCGTTGGCGTGTGAGTTTCAAACGAAAGAAGGCACAACAAAGAATGTCAAACACCATCGTTTCTGCTTTCAAATTGAGGACTAATTTGAAAATAAGAAGTGTAAGCTGAACCAAAGACCTCAGAAACCCTAAACAAATGGTTGCAACGGTAACATACCTACTCTTGTTGAGCGTAAAAAGGTCCTCCCCCTAGTCGAAACTCATTCCAATTCTGCGTTTGCCCCTACCCCGTTCATTACGAAGTGCCCCACCCCCCAGGTTGCCACTCAATTTAGCACGCTACCCGATGTTGCAAATTTTTTGCGATTGCTCATCACCTCTCCGTTTAATACTTCTTGCTATGTCTGTGCTAACAACTAGAGGAGTTTGGTGATTGTTACTGTATCGCCTTCCCCCATATACCATTTACCTGTCTTATTCTGGTCCCGCTTTAATGAAAACTAACATTTTGAAGTTGACATCCTTTGGCCAGCCGATACGACGCGGAGTGCCACTTTAACTCGTTGTTGTACCAAAAAAGCTCCAAAAGAAAACTTTGCTCCAGACACAAGAAAGACTTCTAATATGTGTGCGTATGTGTGAATGTGTGTGTATGTGTGCGTGTGCGTGTGTGTGCCTGCGTGTGCGTGCGCGCGCGTTTGTGTGGCCCAATTTAATAGTGTAGGTAAATGATGAGTAATAGCACAAAGTTGTAAAAATTTTAACTGGACATACCGTAAGGTAGAAGAGAGTACGACTGCAGAGGATAAAGTACCCCGTAGCGCATTCCGAACACCAAGGCATTCTGAAAAAAAAGGCTTATTATATCATGTCTCCGTAATTTTCTTTCGTCTTGCGACCACTCTTTTACTACAACGTCGTTATTGTTATTCAGTACATTCACTCTTTCGTTTGAATCAACCCCTTCCTTAAATTCATATCCTCCTTGTGGCTGTAAAGGAAAACTCTCGGGCGCACTGTCCTTCTCATTGTTTTCTTGATTCACATAAAATTTTTGGCACCAAGGATGAAAATTGAGTAGAGAAAATGCTCCGCAACTCATGGCCAAGATGAAAGCAAGAAATCCATAAAACACACTGACTGGAAACAAAGGCTGCTTGAGAACTTGCTCCAAATGACTTCCTTGCTCTTCAGTTGATGAGTTTGTGACGTTGTCAATGATACTAACATTCACGCAAGTGTATTCGCCTGCACCTTGTATAGTGGCCACAATCGAGGGCAAAACGCCGCACATGCCGTCACCGACAAAGAATGCGGAGAGGTACTCAGACGGGAATATGGACATGAACGACAAAAACACCACCGATGACGTACCGTCGGTCAACGCGAGAATGAAGCTTAGCGATAGAAGACCAACACTGTGCTCGGAACCTCCGATAGAAGCTGTCATGGACCAGCAAAAGGTGAGCAGAATGCAAGACGTAAATCCGCTGATAATGATGGCGTAAGCAGAAGGCACTTCCAGTCGCGGCGTAGGTTTCAAACGTTGCAGAGCGTAATAAATACACGGCGCAATAGCCGCTACATTGAGAACAAGAGTGAAATAGCTGGGGAGCGCCCAGTATTCTGGAAGCCTTTGGACAAACAGTGGCATCTCGGCCCAGGAGCCATTGATGTCGATGAACGAAGACAAGTTAAACACTACGACGATGAGGTACAAAATAGGCGACACCTGATGCTTGTGAGAATCTCCGGTAGCCATATTTGCGAGTCACATTACAAGTTGCAAAATCGTGTCGCAGAGTAGTTCAGTCATCAACTTATCAGCTTATCTTGTCTTGAAGTGATAGAATTACATCACTGTCTACTTAAATGCAATGTTTATATTGAAATTTCCACCACGTTCCAGTAGTGGTCTTCCACGGCGACCAGCAGTCAGGTGAGTGATGAGTGAAGTGTGAAAGGGCAATAAACTCGCGCTCTCTGTCATAAAACCAACTTTTGATTAATGTCACTTACTGTAATAAAATCGAGCTTATCTTGTTCCAAATGCCTCTGCCACATCAAGCTTCCGACACCTATCTGATGCGTGTAGGTAGAAAGACAGATATATCGACCGACAGGGGCAACAATTTTATAGGTGAGCGCGCGTTGAACGGGCGCCAGCATCAAAAATCGCCCCTCGTGCTCCGCTACTATTGAACCAACATAAATCGCGCGGTCACCACGCTAGGCATCGAAATAGAACTTGATTCGGCAAAATCGGCCGATCATATCACCCGCATTTTGACAAAGGCACTACTCAGATTAGAAACGACTCTGTGCCCTGTGCCTCAGTGCCTGGTTGCACAACTATTCTGAAATCGTTAAAGTTTCTTCTCATTTGTGTCTGCATTTGTTTGTTCACAAATGTTATGTTTTCTATCACTCTATCTTCATCTTTTTCTCTCGTTTCTAAAGTCCTTATGTCAATGAAAATAAATGGGAACTTAAGTCATTAATTAGGGACGTGTCTTGAAAAGGTCCCTATTGATTTTCAACAATATTGAGAATTCAACGTAAAGTTTAGTCAAGGTGTAGATCAGGGCTAAAAATTGTTTAAGTAAAGAAGACCAATGAAAAGTCCACGGGGAAAATAGGGAACGGAGATACACTTTTGTTTGACGACTCACAACTTCACATGTAACAGTTGAATAAGTCTAACACTAAGTATATCTTATTTGGGGCTGTTAACGTTTTGTGTGGCAAAAAGTGACACGCCTTCATGAAAAACCTGATTTTAACGAACGTTTTTCCTATCGCTGCTTATTCGGGTCAGAACAAATTCTTAATTTTATTTTCTTTGCTTTAAATGAGCTTTATCTCGAATAAACATGTTTTACATGGTTAAGGCGGCAGCAAGCGCAACACTTATTCGCTTCATTATAGTTAAAAACCTCATACAACGAATTTGAACGAGAGTTAGTTCAGTCCATATAATGATCACTCAACACAACTTCAAATATATTTTCAAACTTTTGAGTTAAAACTCAATTTGAGATTGTTTTTTGGTTTCACTTTAATTTTGGTGGTGCACCACCATCTAAATGGCCGCCGTAGTGAGTTACAAGTGACTCGTGCGTTATGGGTACTAAGCTGTCACCATATATCCTGAGATACCCGTCCACGCTAAAAAAAATAAAAATTAATAATAAAATAAGGCAAATACAAATAAGGTGGAAAATAAGAAATCTTTCGAGTGACGAAACTCACCCTGTGCTCTAAATTGGAGGATGTAAAAGAAAGAGTTGAAGGTTTATAACCTTTCAGGGGAATAGAATTAGGTTTAAAATTTCACTCCAGACATTGGCTGCAAGCGCAGTATGTCGCTTACCTCATCATTTGCCCTAGCCGAACCCACACTTTTGAGTGCATTTTATATTTGCTTAGCAAGCTTTATTTTTAAAAAACAAGTAGCACATCAAAACATGGGACTCGACCAATACCATGCAGAGGGCGCTGCAGTAACTAATGTACTGTTACCAGGCCATTCATAATCCGTTTCGATTTTGGAGATTGAACCCGTCTGGATCAACTCCTGGGCGTTTTCACTGTATCCGTGCAATGGGAACGTGTACAAGGAAAGTAACACATGGTCACTTTAATGCTAAAGTTCCTGAAATAGTGTGTTCCTGCCGGGGTAAAGTATGTTTTTAATAAAATTTCGTAGCAGAGAGTTGAAATGCGCCAATGACAGCACCGCAAACGAGGTGCTTCTACGGATGTCTTTTATTATCATAAAAATGACCATTATATGGCGCAGAATGCAGGAAACCCGTCCTAATGGAGATGGTGGTGTCGTCTCTTCAATACAAACTATTTGACAAATTTCATGAAAATGAATCAAGGAACTCCAAAGATATAAAGGCAAACACATTAAAAACTTAAATACTAGGGGGCACAGGCATAGTCAGATTGATCTGAAACTGATCGTCATCTGTTGCCATCTCCATAGCAGCACATACGCCAAATTTCGCAAAGATCCTTCAAAGAGTTAGGGAGATAGACGTTGACGCAAAAAAGAAAAACTGCCCTTGCTGGCGCTAGAGTAGTCGAAACCATCCGAAAATAAATGTCAATGGTGGTCTTCACATCAGGAACAAAACCGTCAATTTTGATAATGATCCTTTGAGTGGTTGGGCATATAGAGAGGAAGATTTTTACAACGCACGTAAAAAATTAAAGGGCCAAAAGGTGGCGCAGGTAACATCAAATCTGTCCTAAAGTGTGAAGGCGTTGTCGCGTCCGTAATAGAAACCTATCAGCCGAATTTCATGAAAAAAAAATTTAAACTCCAAAGAATACAAAGGCAAACGCAAAAATTAGATCAGTTCGACACTCGTAGGCTCTACAGGAACACACCTTTTAAATTTCACAAAGATCATTCAAAGAGTTAAAATAAAACAGATTCTACAGAAAACAAAAAAAAAATCGCCTCTAGGGGGCGACACAGTAGTCGGGCCCATCCGAAAGTCAACATCAGTCACGGTCTTCTCATCAGGAAAACACCTATAAATTTTCATGATGATCCTTTCAGCGATTTGGCAGATTAAGAGGTGGACACCAGAAAACGGGGGTAACAATAACAGAAATTGTCAAAAGATGGCCTAAAATCTGTCAAGGCAGTTGGACAATTGGAATAGCATCGTCGTTGTCTCCTTATTAAAAACCTATTTCCCGGAATTTCACGGAAATCGGTTAAGGAACTTACAAGATACAGAGGCAAAGATAAACAAAATAAAATTGCCACTAGGGAGTACAAGGTAGACGGATCGGTTGGAAATTCCTGGTCAGCTTTATAGGAACATACCTGCCAAATTTTGATAAGATCCTCCAGAGGTTTAGGAGATACAGCAGTGGACGTGGGACGCCCTGACAGAGATGACAATGAATATAAATATGTGGGCGCATAAGAAAAGGTTAGACTTTTGCAGAATCATTACAAAAAAACTTTCATGGATGGAAAAAGTTTATATTTAAAAAGTTACTGTGTACATTTACGAGTAGAAAAACAATTGATTAGCAAAAACAATTTCTCCTTCATAGATGTTACAAACTAGTTATTTCCATCAATGAAACAGCCTCCTTATTTAGACCTTTTACTAACTACAAATCTGGTATCAAGTACTTTCCTGGGATTGGAAAGAACCTACTTCGTTATTGCTGGAGATCATACTCAGTGCACAAAATGACACCCACTGAAAAACCATAGAGTTTGCTGCATACCAGTTCAGGGAAGAAAACCTGACCTGTGTGTTATTGTTGTCTATGTCTACAATCTACAGTTGCTCTGTGATCACAAGGTTTCATTCTGTCAGGTACAACATAGCAAACTCAAGATTGCATGGAATGCATGTTGTCATCAGTACACTTCACCAACTTTCTCTTGCCTTGTTAAGACACTCTTCATAAGAGCAAAAACTCAGCTGGTTTTCAAATAATGCAATTTGTTAAATTCAATGAATGCAACTACAGTACAAGACAATAGTAATCAGAGACAAAATACCGTTTTCCCCCGTCATGGTGATTAATTCTGCTAATAGCGTAAATGACGTGTAACAACTACGATGAGGGCGAAATTATAATTACAGAATGACTTAGCCATCTCATTTACTTTTTTAATCCCCCTTCACTCTCTCACCAGGGAAGACTACCCCGAGGGTGAATCAGACATATGGATAGCAGTCATTTCCGGGAATTCCAGTCATTTTGTCTGAATACTTTTGGCTGTAATGAGGCTGAAACCCTGTACTGATGGAGGTGTGGGATTGTAGGAAAACAGTGCATTGGTTCAAGCGGCTCCACTTGATTTTGGTTCGAGCATACAGTACATGGTCTCTAATGTTTGTTTCGTCTCAAGAGCAACCACCGCATCCCTTCCTTCATCAATCCCATCTTCCTTGGATGTGTCGACGTCCTGCTTGATCATTTTGATTACGGTCTACAGATTTTAAAAATAATCTGTGATCAACTCCATGCTGCTCCCGCAAACCACCTTCACTCTCGATCATGCCCTTTGCACGTCTGAAGCCAGTTGGATGTTTTCAAAGAGTGGATGTTTTGACACTGCTCTCCTCCCAATGACACATAGTTCTCACAACATCCCCCCCCCCTCTCCTGACCTCAGGACAGTGTTCGTTGGATGTGCTCATACGCTGCCCTAACCAGGTACTGAAAGCTCGCCTCTTCCCTCAGGCTTCCCAGTTCTTCCGCTGTCAGCAATCCTTCTACGCTGGGTATGAACTCCAGGAGGTCAACACCTATAAGATACCAAACAACTATTACAAATAGTAACAAATCAACTTATTGTAAGGTACTGAAATCAACCAAGAGCTATTTTTGCTGTAGTGTCGAGTGGGCAATACTATCTCTGTAGGAGAAATAGTATTTCAAATTACATGCCCGTTTCTACCCTGGAGTAACACAGTACTGTCATAACGTCAGTGAAAGTAAGAGAAGAATGCTGACCTCTGTTGGACAGACACTTACCTTCTTCAAATGCCAGCTCGACAATCTTGAAAAAGACTGTGTCTCTATTATTCTCCAATGGATCTGTAGTGTCTATGTGTGACCAGCTGAAACAATTAACTGCTTGTAGTCAAAAACTCGTACAATGCTAACGTTTTTGTCATGCAAATAACTCAATCTTCACATTTCTATAATTATGATGATGCGCCCAGGGACACAATGTATGACATTCTGACACACAAAACACACATTCATTCGTTAAATGTTCTGTCGCAGCAATGCCGAGTTTGACTTAAAAAAACAATAAAATAAAACTTGTTTTTTATCTTAACGGCCCGCCCTTCATCAATTTCCAGCTTCTCCTGATAGTTTCATAAATTCTTAGTGAGTTAATCTAGTGACAAACTGACAAGACTGACTGACACACAAATTATTCTTTGTGCAACTAAATGTGTGTACATTTATATGTAAGACTGTATGTATGTAAGTATATATTTATGTATGGAAATACACGCAGGTATATATTACACGTTATTACTATTTAGTATAATTCCATAATATTTATCTGTTACCCAGATATAACATTAATTTGATTCCTAGA
Source organism: Phoronis australis (assembly GCA_002633005.1). Lineage (NCBI taxonomy): Eukaryota > Metazoa > Phoronida > Phoronidae > Phoronis > Phoronis australis. Next base: position 433,239 of record NMRA01000032.1, on the reverse strand, counting down.
CAGTAATGTTATATTTTGTATTTATCAATACTAATAAAATAAAATTTAAAGAACACCTTTGTGCTGATACTCACTCATCTCTCAGCACAGCTTGGCACCAGATGTGCAGCCTAAGGGCCTCCACATCAACTTCCTGGTCAGACTACAATGGAAAACATGGCCGTGAAACATGGCCGTCAAATATGGCAGTCAAATATGGCCGTCAAACATGGCAGTCAAATATGGGCGTCAAACATGGCGAGAGTTAAATCTGCATTTTGCCAGTTTAGAACGCTACATTAGACTTTCTACTCTAATTACAAAAGCGGTCTTGTGACATTCCTTACTCGCACAAAACAAAATCCAAAATCTTCACTCCCCTGTTAAATCACAGTGTAACTCACGCAATGAAAGTCTTAGAGTACAAGACACATACGAAGGACATTGCATTAAGTAGGATTTTCACTCAACTCGGACATAGTTCCAAAATACAATCATTGTAGTTCGTACACTTGGCCCTTCATACAAGTCAGTTTCCCCCTTACTCGAACAATTTTTATCTCCAGTAGTACACATATTAAGACCCAATTACCAAAAATGACAATAAATTTCTATAATCGCGCGCCTCAGTGTTACCTGTTCAACGTAGGGCAGCAGGTCAAGGGCTTTCTTGAAATCGTACTCGTTGGCTTCTGTATTTTCTTGGCTAATGTACAACTGAAACAGGGAAGGTGAACACTCTGTATTACTGACACTTGATGCAACAAAAACTTTAGAAAACTTTCTGTCAAAACAGACAGCAATACACGTAATAAGGAGAAAGTAAAGTTTTGAATGCAAAAAATATAGATTATTAAATGGCGAAGTCGTTACCTCCTGTGATCTAGAGCCTGAGTGGATTGTGGAGAATAATCCACAAGGGCTCTAGATAAGGGGGATAACGACTGAGAACATGTAATAATCTATTTATACCACATACCGAACGATAAACATTGCAATGAATCGATCTTCCTTTCTCGACTGCCTCAGCTTTGTAACTACTTTCTATGTCAGAAGCCCAAAACGCCGAGATATTCTTATTAAAATAACGTTTTTACTCAAAACCAATTGAAAATTTAAACAAAATAGAAATAAAGTGAATCTACAAAATAGGTTCTAAGGGACTAGTCAAGCTTACTACACATCTTATCATGCTAAGCTTCCACCATGAAAATGTCATCTGTTAAAGTAGGTTACCACTGGTTACTGAGTATGTCCAAGTCAAAGGATCCCGACAATATGTTACCCACATTAAAACAGGAGAACAATGATTTACACATGAGAGAAAATGACAGACTAATTTTAATGAATTAAAGATGTGGTTTTTATTAAAATTGTGCGCCTTATTTTTCACAGCGTATAAATGTCGGTACAATGCGACTTGTTGATCATTCGCTTATTGTGCGTCCTCATTTAGGTATTTTTAATTTCACATAATTAGGATGGCGTCAGCTTCTGACCACATGCTGATTAACAAAATGGGTTATTCAACGGTTGTATTGGTCACGTCAGGCTGATTATATGGTACAAAAGTTCTTCTCTGTATGTATTTGGTTCCAATAGTGAACGAGTTAACATACAAGTGGAAAATATTCACAAGTGAAACCATACCTCAATCAATTCTTTGGGTCTGAATACTCTCATAGTGTCAGGGTCCACAGCCAGTGACTGCGAAAAACAACACAAACTCAACTGGATGCATACAACAGACAACAGTATTTATTTTGTACATCAATGTTAATTTAATAAGAAGTGTGCTCAGGAACGCTAATTTATCTCGCGATACTTGTGGCAAGAAAGCGTGGCTTATGGGAAAGAAATCGTGATCTATCCCCCATAATTCCACATTCCTGCCCAGCCATCCAATCACCTCAGTTGCAACCATTTTACGAGCGCATGCTAAAAATGCCACAAGTTTACTTTTGAAACACTGGCGAGGTTTGTCTTTAACTATTGTAGCTTTGTATGATCTCACAAGGACTCAGCGGACACACCCCAAATACAGTAAAACCCACTACAACAAAATTATGTTAACTCACAAAAAAGACTTTACAAAATGGTAATTCTTATAATATCAATTGACGATGTAATACCTCCACGACTTTTGCTGGCAGCGCCTCCTGGTGTAGAATGAGCGTGTGCTCTTCATTGATTGCTATAAGAGAAGCAAGATTTCTGCTCGTTGATTCAACACAAAGCAACAAACGTTTGCCTCACTTTTCGCAGCAGGACAAAACAATACACACACACATGTTGCAATCAAGGGCAAAATGACAACCCCAGCCGAAAATCAACCATATTGTTCTACCAAAATATAAGACATACGTTGATATGAAATTTACACCATTGGCTGAAAAAAGAGAACAAAACAAGCAGGGGACATAGTACACAACTCCACTACAGATTTGTGTCCGCTTTTAGATTATGTAGGACCTTATCCACAACTCTGTATATTTAGCCAAATATCTAGATTTTCGCTCAGTAACAGCAGATAATTTCTGAGAGTAGAAACCCTGTGGAGTTCCGACGTTTGACTATACACCTATCTTCCATTGACTGGCTCATGTAACTAGTATACATTTTTTAGCAGAACTTAGCAAAGACGAAAAATACATCCGTTGTAAAACAGTGGTATCCGAAATAGTCCGACTGTTTGATATAAATGTTCAAGATAATATCTCAAAACTGTAACAGTTTTCTAAATTATTTCATTTTCGTTTTATGCAACTTTTGAATTTTTTTCATAAAAAACATTCTCCAATTTCTAATGAAAAGATGAAACGTTGAATTGAACATGAACTTTTTTATTTGAGTGGCGATCGTATGGTTTTTAATCTTATTGTGACCAAAAACTGATTTAATCTCCAATTTTGGATAATGATTTAAACTCATCATGCAAAAGTGTAATATTTTAAATTTTTAACAACATTTTAGAGAACAGTGCATAAATCACGACATCTGAAAGTTTCACGTGAACCTGACGAGCCATTTCACAGGACTGATATTGTGAAGTTGCCCAATATTTGTCTTGGGTGCTACAACACCATAAGCGATTTAGTTCCAATGAAACGCAAAATTGTGTTTAAAGCGTAGAATGTTTTACGCATTCTCTTGCTTATTCCATAATGAATCAACCCGGTTCTAAACCTTAATATTTAACACTATCAGTGAGCCAGGGGGTTGGGGTTTAATCTCTGTACTATAAAATTGACTCACTTTGACCGATTTCAAGGCACGCTTAAAGAAAACTCACAAATTTTCACTGGAATCATGCAATGTGATTGTTTAAAATTGAAGTCCGAGTCAGAATCAAAAGTGAGTTCAGAAAGTAGACACTGAGCCCTGGTCACACCGAGGTCACAATGAACAGCCCAACTATTCACACTACATAATTTACACCAACCTGGTCATACCCCATGTCAAAATGAACTGGTCCACTACTCACCCTCAATATTCTCTAGTACGTCTTCATCTGCTTCACTGGCCAGTCCAGCTAGTTTACTCAGACTGAGCAGGGTCTACAGCACAAAACAACATTAATGACTTACTTTTTCTCAGATATTTTGACAAGTGAGACATGTTTAACCTGAAGTTGGAAATTAACTTTTGGAGGTACTCTCAGTTTGTAAAAACTACACTTCAATAAACATCAGGTCATGAAAATGTTTCGTCTGAACATACATATAACTCTTCTTCATCCTGACATACTAAAAGCCATCACATACTTGGCATTTCTTTACGATAACACTACGGCATCTCATCCGAGAAAGCTCAACCTATAACGCATAAACACGCACATGTTCGCACCAATATGCACGTACTTTATGTTTCAAACGTATCTGGACAATGTTCAACTTAAGTGCGGCTAATTTTACATGTGTAAAAAGTTTGGTGCCAGGATATTTTCAGAAACTCTGTCCGTCTGTCTACTTGAGCTAAAAGAATTAGAAGCCGGATTAAATCTAATTAAAGTTTGACAGAAGTGCAGTCTTATAGCAACAGATGTGCCACTGCCAAATCATTGGAGCATAAAGCAGCATTTAAAAACGTCTGCTCATTTTATTTTGAAAACTACTGCACTTGCCATCCCCACTCACTTTCTTCCTTCGCAGACTGTCTTCCTCAAAGGCAGCCAACTCCTTCAGACTGAGGTGAGCCTGTCGGAAGTCGCCCGTGTGAATGTCGTGCAGCCAACTGAGATATTTGTTGTTGTCCGTCTGCAAGAAGTGGCTCAGCTCCCCCTGTTGGTTGAGAATCGGCTGTGACAACAGCTTTCCACGCTTTCCTTCATCTATATAGTACTTGAATACAAAATCTGAGAATCCCTGTAACAAACAACAAGGTGTAACTCCTCTTTGGCATTTATGTCAAATGATTTTTGTCGACAACAAGATGCAGTACAAGCCAAAAGCGTTCAGATAAAATGATTACGAATTCCCCATAATGACAGCTAGGGGCAAGCCAAATTGGTCTTCCTTCATGACTCAGAATGAAGAGGAATAAAAAGGAAAGTTAGTAAGGTGGCTAAGGCATCCTGCAATTAGAATTTAACCCCCATTTTTTCTGATTACTAGTGTCTTATACTGTAACATGATGGATGNTACTTTTTCTCAGATATTTTGACAAGTGAGACATGTTTAACCTGAAGTTGGAAATTAACTTTTGGAGGTACTCTCAGTTTGTAAAAACTACACTTCAATAAACATCAGGTCATGAAAATGTTTCGTCTGAACATACATATAACTCTTCTTCATCCTGACATACTAAAAGCCATCACATACTTGGCATTTCTTTACGATAACACTACGGCATCTCATCCGAGAAAGCTCAACCTATAACGCATAAACACGCACATGTTCGCACCAATATGCACGTACTTTATGTTTCAAACGTATCTGGACAATGTTCAACTTAAGTGCGGCTAATTTTACATGTGTAAAAAGTTTGGTGCCAGGATATTTTCAGAAACTCTGTCCGTCTGTCTACTTGAGCTAAAAGAATTAGAAGCCGGATTAAATCTAATTAAAGTTTGACAGAAGTGCAGTCTTATAGCAACAGATGTGCCACTGCCAAATCATTGGAGCATAAAGCAGCATTTAAAAACGTCTGCTCATTTTATTTTGAAAACTACTGCACTTGCCATCCCCACTCACTTTCTTCCTTCGCAGACTGTCTTCCTCAAAGGCAGCCAACTCCTTCAGACTGAGGTGAGCCTGTCGGAAGTCGCCCGTGTGAATGTCGTGCAGCCAACTGAGATATTTGTTGTTGTCCGTCTGCAAGAAGTGGCTCAGCTCCCCCTGTTGGTTGAGAATCGGCTGTGACAACAGCTTTCCACGCTTTCCTTCATCTATGTAGTACTTGAATACAAAATCTGAGAATCCCTGTAACAAACAACAAGGTGTAACTCCTCTTTGGCATTTATGTCAAATGATTTTTGTCGACAACAAGATACAGTACAAGCCAAAAGCGTTCAGATAAAATGATTACGAATTCCCCGCCATGACAGCTAGGGGCAAGCCAAATTGACTCAGAATGAAGAGGAATAAAAATTAAAGTTAGTGAGGTGGCTAAGTCATCATGCAATTAGAATTTAACTCCCATTTTTTCTGATTACTTGTGTCTTATACTGTAATATGATGGATGACGTAGATACTCTCGCATTCCATATTAACAAACACAACCTAGATTTTCCCTTTTGTAAATTTATTTAGCAAATTCATTTTTTACGTGATAAATAACTTTGAAATGACCAAGAAATAGCCTGCTGAATTATGCTGAAGATCCGTTTTACCGATAACTTGCTGCAAGCCACGTTTATCGTTTCTAAAACCGAAAAAAGAACAGTGCCACCTTCAGGAAGAATGAACAACTACTTGAACATGTCCACTAGAAGACGATCATCTATCAATTTGTGGCCAGAATCATGGAATTTGATGGATTATAATACAACCATGGTATACTACCAACTTGAGTACGTAAATTCTGTACGAAATCTCTAATTTGGCGAAAGAAGTCACATGACGGTGCTACCTGACTACCAAACTGGTGTATATAGCGCTGAAGCCTCTCCTGGTTGTTGGTGGCATCGCACAGCTTCACCAGCGTACCAAAGTCACAATACTTCTCGGCTAACGACCCGGCTCTCTCCAGCTGATCGTTGTCCACTGAAGCAAGAACAACAAACTCACAGTGAAATCAGAATTTGTACAGTCGAATATTGCGCTAATCTATGAACGTGCCTGTACTGTCCAAAATATCAAATAACTGCCCTTTTCTAAGCTTTTGGTGCATATTGAATACAGAGGCTGTTTTATCTGACATCTGAAATACTGCTGACAAATCCAGGCATAGTTACATCAGTGTGAAGTCTATGTTTGGTACATCGTTACAGCAGCTCTGAAGTTACATATGGATGACGACTTGAACTGGAGGTTTAAGTTTTTGAAAAATAATCCTTATACCTGGCACCATTTTGGCAAAAGTTTTTGATAACTTACTCACAAAACTGTAACAAATCTATAATCTGTCACAACTGACCTTGTGCACGACCTCTGTTTTATTTCTGCTAAATTGGTTTATACAAAATGTTTACATTTACTTTAGTCAACAAGCACGACTAAATCCTAGGAGAAAGTAGATCAAGCAGGCTTTGAAACAAGCGACAATTTATTTTCCATCATTTCTTTTTTCCTAGTTCTCTTCAGTGTTAACAGTTTCATTTTACGTGAAACCAGTAGACTGATCTTCAAATTTGTTAACAAGTCCATCAATCACTTAGATTTACATAGCACAAATCACTCACAGAACGGAGCAATGAGTTTCTGCCTCTCTTGTTCGTACTTCTGCAGCAGGTCACGGTATCGGTGAATGTCACCTTCCGCAAGACGGATGGACTCTAGCTGGCACTTGTAGCCATCCAATAGGATGTCGGCCAGACTCAGCAGCTGTTGGAACAGAGTGCCGCGCGTCTGAGGATCCACAGCTGACTGCACGACATTCTCGGTGGTGAAGAAATACTGTTGAAGATAAACACGACATCGTTCATCTAAAGAGAAATTAATGTATTGTGTGGCCAATGTTGCATAAAATGACCAGTGCCCTTACTTATGCATTAAGCAGACAACTAACACATCTCTACAATTTATTAAAGTGGAACTTGCAGGCTAATTCCTAATCTCTGTGATTGCTTGGTCAAATCAGTTAGAAACACAACACACAGCGATGATGTGAATATGAAGCACGTTGAAAATTTCCAAATGTTTTTAAAACGAGTTTTGTGTCGAAAATAATCTGCTGTAAACCACTCAACTGTGTCCAGTAAGTATCGTGACTTGGTGTTGGGGAATAACACTGCATGATGCGGGCTATGTGAGCCCCCAAGGTATAAGTGCAAAGGTCAACTACTTGCAGAATTTTTTTGTTTTCACATTTACAAGTTGTCAATGACTTCAATTGCTCTTTGTTCAGCGTACATGATGCTCAATTAGCAATGTCCTTCAGTTCCTGCTGTACATTAGCATAGTTAGGAACATGCAAATACATCTTTAACTGTACAATTATAAAGCCTACATTCTAATAAAGAATGACAGAAAATGTGGGTGACAAATCATTAAGCAAGTTTTCAAATTGCAATAATAAAGTTCTCCTAAAAAAATAAGAAATCACACACCGTTTTACATGAGTGTTTTTACAACCAGAAATGGATTAAGTGCCAATCTCCATCACATGTACAAGCCCATCAAAAGAAGCTGCCTCATTTTCACTCATGAGACATTATATTGCTGGTTTACCTGTTTAGTGAGTAATGTCCGTGTTCCCGCACTCCCTAGCGAAGTCGTCCAGGGGAGGTATTCTGGGTCCCTAGACACTGCATTCTGGGTTTGGTATATTAGACTCTTTTCCTGCCGATGCTGTACAGCGCTGGTCAGTGTAGTCTACAGAAAAGAAAGATGATGCAGTGAGTCGATCATTTCCTATAAGGTAAGACACATCCTGCGGTGCTAGTCACTCGCAAAACATATGCGGTAAAAAATCTTGGCTCACACAACGAATCCATGGAGATTTCTACCATACTTCAACATCTCGGCCTAAATGTTAATAGCTCCTCAGGGAGCACTCGTTACAACAAGAGCAACTTCAGGCGGGAGAAATGTTCCCTCGTGTACAAACCATATCCAAATAAGAATTAAAATTCTTGGGAATAAGCCAAGCACAAGTGAAAGCTTCCACCAAAATAGTGCATTTTGTGTTTTCTGAATCTCAAATCTGACTCTGTACCAGCTTCGAATAAATTTCATCATACAGAGAACTTTAGTTTCTTTTAAACATGTTTTGCTGAAAAAGGCACTCTAAAATGCTTTAACGGCCCTCATCATCATTTCGTCCAACTCGCAGCATGTTGCACAAATGTTAAGGGTATGTTACTGACCTTAAGTGCTCTAGCATTGTCAATCAAATTATATGAAGATTTATTAACCAGGTTGGATAGAAAAGCAGACGTAGGGACAATTAGCCAAACAGAATGATATAAATGATGGCAACATGATGATTTTAAAAGGGACAGAAGTAATTACCATAAAAAAATTATGACAAAGAAACGCTGGTATTTGACAGACAGTTAAGGTGGTGAAATACACGCTAATTTAAAAGTCTACGGGATTAAGTTTCCACTTACCACCAGAATTGTGTTCACCATGACAACCAGATCAACGAAATCCTTCAGTTCCAGAGTGGACATTTCAGCTTCTTCACACTGAAGAAAACCTTGGATGGCATCGTCAAGTTTTGAAAGCTGCAATTCATAACACAGTGTTCCTAATTTACACAGTAACAATCAAAAGAAAACACGGCATGTTCTGTCGACATACTCACAAAATCAAGGAGCACATGGCAATGTTGCGGGCAAAAATGTTATCGTGTGCACTAGCTTACGACAAAAAAATGTATTGTGTACGCTGGTTCAATGATACACAATATGTCGCTAATAAAGAACGAGAGTCCTCCTGATAAAAAATTATGTGTGCATTGACGGTGAACAGATAAGCTCTTTTTAAAAGGAAAAAACAGAAAGTTTTATTAACAACCATGCAAGTAAAACTGTTTCAAAAACCAAAGCCTCAGGGTAGTCACATTTTACACAAAACAGCTATCAACATAAAAAATGTCAGAACCCACCTCCCTGTAGAAGATGTCTTGTGGTGTCAGACCCGAACCCGAGACATCACTTGTCCGGTGTGACAGTACAGCTTCAATAACACTATCAACTACTGACGGGAATCTGCAAAAAGTGTAAAAAAAGATCAAGGAGTTGCAGGTAAAGGTAGTGTATTTAGGCAATGCATTTTTCCACAGACATCGTTTTGTTGAAAAGCCACTCCCTTGTGAGTCTTAACCACCTTTGTTGGTATTTTCAGAAGCTCCAGTCCTTCTATTGGCTGGTTGAGCATCACAACTTATGGCTGACAATTTAATTGTGATTCAATTACATATTCTCGTGCGTTCATTTCAATCAAATAGCAAATGTCATTATTTGTCATGTGAAATGTGAATTTCTTTCAAAGCTTGAACTGAAACCAATAGACTGAAGTCCGTGAGAAAAGATGCTTTTGTAAGAAACGTGTAAATGTTGTGGAAGAAAAAGAAAGTGCTGCTCGCGACGAATTGTGATGTTTATGTCAAAAGAACAATGTTAATGAGAATGCCCTGTGGAACACAACAAAGACCTGCCATGTTGGTTAAATGGGCTCAGTCTGTTCATCACATTCAATACTATTAGTCAACTACAGCATTTTGCGATATGATCTGTAAATCAAATTTCTTGTTTTACAGTTTTAAAATGTGACTGATCAAGCATCAAGAGCATGCAACTGCTGTTGCTGGATATTCAAACGAATTTGCTTAATGACACCATGTTTCCCAAAAATATTCATTTCCATTCTATTGGTGTTGTTATTACAATTATAATTATCGTAGTCATAGTGTATTGGTGTTGTTATTACAATTATAATTATCGTAGTCATATTCTATTGGTAATGTTATTACAATTATAATTATCGTAGTCATAGTCGTAGTCACAATAATTTGTAGTCGTTGTCATTCTTTATCATTACTACAGTACTCACTGAGTGTGCATCTCCCGGAGAGCGTGTCCAGCAACCAGTTTCTCAGCATGTTCACACAGTAGGAGTCTGGTTGCCATGGGAACCTCTCTCACCGTAACACTGGTCATCTGGTGATAAAGACACAATAGAATCACTGACTATACCATTAACCTTCCAGGCACACTGGGGTAATTCTTGCAACGTTCTTGAACATTTGAAGGAACAGACCAAAACTAAGTGTTTATCGAATAAACATTGCAGATATTTCTTACAGTCTAAGAACCCTATTGACAGTCGCATTTCAAGCATTTTTGGGAAATGTTGCTAACTTCCACTATTGTCATCAAAGTTTACGACATGGTTGGATTTTACCAGAATGAATTACATTGTACAGAGATTTAACATTACTGCTTGGGATGACAAGATAAAACAGTCACCGGGGTTTAAACGGGGAGATTCTTAAATCAGCCAATAACTTATGATTTTTTGTTAGAAGTCTCTTTCGCAAATGTGTTTTACTGCGACCAATGAAGATTCACAAGCAAATCTTCACTCTAAATACTTTTAATACTCAAGTTCATCTTACTTGTAAAACTTTAATTATTAGAGAGCTTTCTGCTTTTATTCACAATTCTCTTGACTTAGAAGACCAGTGGGGTGGGGTACTATTTTCCAAATTGTGCATAAATTACTAATTTAACCAGTTTAACACAATAATGTCACTATAATAAAATTCAGTTATATTTGCTTTACCATGAACTGGTTCAGGAAATGAAAAAATTGGATAGTGACCTTGATGAAATTTAACAAACCAGATACTTGGCTACTGCGCAACAGACAAGTACAAAGCACTACCTCGTTTTCTCAATATTTAAGACTGATAAAGGCTGGCTTACCCTGTCCCACAAACCAACAGTTTTCAGGAATGAAATGTAGAGATCGTGCGCTTTCTGCTTGTCTTCTATTTGATGCAAAATGATGAGTGACACTGTCGTGGAGGCAGAGTCTGGAAGTGAGGTGGACATGTGACAACCCGAGCAACCAATCAAAACACTAACTTGCATTAAGGAGGCAGGGTCCAAAACAGAACAACAAATGAAACCAAACACACTGTAGTTCTGACAACAATCACTAAAATATGTCTTGGTGTTGCCTGATCCTTTAATTACTGTTGTTATTATGTGTTCTATTTAAACAGTAAAAGTATCAATTTTCAAAAACAAAGCCACTAAAGAAAATCACCTTGTGGAACAGATTCGGCCCAGCGTGGGTCAGCAACAGGAAAGTCATCGATGATATCCTGACTGAGTGTGCTCACCATTCGATCGAGGGTAGAATCCGGCTGGTTGGCTACAGGAGAGGAAGCTGGAAACAGCTCATCAACTATAGTCTGGGCTTGTTCCTGAAAAGTAGAGAAAACAGATAACTATCATGAGCGCAAGACAATCACAGCTGTATTTGACGTGAGGCTTAAATGTGACAAAAACATTTGTTGTGATTCGAAAATACTAACAAAAGTGAAATGATAGGTGTATCAACAAATAAAATCTTGTGACTTCATTAAAGGACTAAATTTCATAAATTATGTTAATGCACCGTTTGGCTCAGTCTTGCCAATTTTCAATGTCAAAAAACCAACTGTCAAATAAGACCAATTACCGACATGAAATTTGTATAACTTGAATCTTTTACGAATTAGAAGTGATTTTTGGGCTTGCGAAAAAAATAATTGATGTTGAGCAAAATTCAATCAAACGGAATTATTTGACATAATTTTGTGAGCCAAAATCATAAAACTTTTCGGTTGAATGGCAGAAGGCTGGTGCCGTGATTAGACATGTGATGTAGTAAGTCTACTTGGTACTTTAAGGCTAGTCACAAAAGCACTGATCATAAGGCTCATGTAAATTTATCCAAGAACTCAAGAACTTTTATTTGCAAACTGGCTTAAGAATTATTTCTTCGATGTAAAAGCAAAACATTCTTGCAACAATAACGAGCTCACACTGACAGTGAATGCTGGGAAAAATACTATTTTACCAACTTACCTAACCATCTCGGAGGAGTGAGGGTAGGATAACGGGAAACAAGATGTATTTAAGTCGTAAGGGGCGCCTAACACATACACGTACACACATACAAACGTGCACTCACACACCTTGTTGCCTCTACAGTGATGTAGAAATGCTGCCTTCAGTCTTTGTTGGTTGTCTTCACTCATGCTCAGCTCTGCTAGACCCTTACCATGTACAGTTAGTGGCGACTGTAATAACAACCATGTACCGTTAGTGGCGACTGTAATAACAACCATGTACCGTTAGTGACGACTGTAATAACAACCATGTACCGTTAGTGGTGACTGTAATAACAACCATGTACCGTTAGTGGTGACTGTAATAACACGAAAGACAACATTACCATTGAGGGAATTCAAGAATGGCTGGTCCAGGAAAAAACTCAACCATAGCAAATAGGCAATTACTAAAACATAATATCCTAAATCTGAAACTACCTCCAATAAATTATTCAAATGATACTGCTAACTTATCTTTAAAAACGAACATTTTCAAATATTTATGTTTCCGATAATAACTAATTTTCTAATGGATTATGAAGTTAATCGCCAACAAATATTTTGCTCTAAGGGACATTTCAAATTTTACACACAACACAAATTATAAACCAGATTACTTAACTACGCAAAATATGCCCTAAGCCATTCCATACTATCATTGAAAATGAGCCCCAACTCAAAATAGACAATTCAGACCACTGGCAAATAAAAGCGTCAAAATGCCATGAATATTTCAGAGGATGGCCAAGACTAGACTCCTCAATAACNCAGTGGTGTAGAAATGCTGCCTTCAGTCTTTGTTGGTTGTCTTCACTCATGCTCAGCTCTGCTAGGCCTTTGCCATGTACCGTTAGTGGCGACTGTAATAACAACCATGTACCGTTAGTGGCGACTGCAATAACAACCATGTACCGTTAGTGACGACTGTAATAACAACCATGTACCGTTAGTGGCGACTGTAATAACAACCATGTACCGTTAGTGGCGACTGTAATAACACGAAAGACAACATTACCATTGAGGGAATTCAGGAATGGCTGGTCCAGGAAAAAACTGAACCATAGCAAATAGGCAATTACTAAAACATAATATCCTAAATCTGAAACTACCTCCAATAAATTATTCAAATGATACTGTTAACTTATCTTTAAAAATGAACATTTTCAAATATTTATGTTTCTGATAATAACTAATTTTCTAATGGATTATGAAGTTAATCGCCAACAAATATTTTGCTCGAAGGGACATTTCAAATTTCACACACAACACAAATTATAAACGGCCCTAAGCCATTCCATACTATCATTGAAAATGAGCCCCAACTCAAAATAGACCATTCAGACCACTGGCAAATAAAGAGTGTCAAAATGCCATGAATATTTCAGGGGATGGCCAAGACTAGACTCCTCAATAACCAGTGACCCCCCATTTCATAGCAAATGAAATTTTAAGACCAATTTATTACAGTTTATTTCAAGATTTCCATATCTCAGTTTAAAAGCCCTTGTCCCCTGCTGTCATGCAATAAAGCAAAAATCATAAAGCTATACCAAACCCATTTGCATATGCTCCTTAAACACATTTCCTTGGTCTCTAGAATGTGACTCTGGTGAGTTTACTCACAATGCTGTATTACCATTGAGATTTAAATCCGAGTCTGAGAATGTGCGCTGTGTAGGGTATGTGGTTCACTCGGATTGTTCATTTGTTGATGGTGGTGCATAGGCATAACATCCTGTGTTTACTTTGGATTTTTGGAGTAAGCCAATAAACTGTTACAAAGATTTCATTAGACAGGGGGCAAATGACCAATGATATAAAAGAGGAAAATTTTCCAGGTGACATATCGTTCCACAAATCAATGGACTTGTGTGACAGAAATATTTTTATGTGGTAAAATTTAAGTGAAATAAACGTTTTTGAAGGAATAAAGTCAAAATAATGATAAAAAGAGACGGAAAAAGAGGAGATTGAAAGTCAAATAAGAGGAAATCGAAACCAAAAAAGGGGAAATCGTCTTAAAAAAGGAAAATTCCAAGCCCTGATTAGAATACAGAGTTGAAAGCTCGACGCAACAGAGCTTTTCAACAGATTGCAAGATAACTTTTTGAATGTCATCAACATGTTCAGCATTCAAGAGTCCACTGACTTCACATATCTCACCTCACTTCTTGAAGGTGGTTCAATGAATGACTCGCTCACTCTAAAAACAAGAAAATAACACTTTCATGGATCCAAAAATCTAAATCATTAGTTTAAATAAATATGTTAAAAATAGCTCATTTCATTATTCGTACAGTTCTTAATATAAACAGTACTTCTCGATCACTTCTAATGACAGAGCACTTGACACTGATAAATCGAGCAAAATTAAAAAGCACTGTACTTCGTATTGGTAAGGGGATACTTAGTTTGGACAAAAAAGTGAGCTTACATCCAAGCCACCTAGGAAGGAACCAAATATGAATACTCGATCATCTATGAATACCGTGGCTCATAACAAGGTACTTACAGCGACAATTCCTCCTGTGCCAATGAAAGTGACACCAGGCCATGAGTGTTGGAGAAGAAGACAGCTAGACCGTCACAGTGGCCTGGAACAGAAGACAAACATAACTGAAAAGACAAAATTTCAAAAACCCAGAGATGTTTTTTAAATTAAATTTTTGTTTTTGTTTGATGCAATTTTGATTTTTTGGATGAAAATATAAAAGTCCCAATTTTCAACAACACTTTCTCAATAGTGGTATGCAGAACAGTTCATTCATCACAATATCTAAACATTTCACTTTAATTTGATAAGTCACTCCTGACTAACGATGCTTGGTGTTAAGAAAAAATGTTGACATTTTCCCGCGTTACCATAACCTTAACAAACCCATACCAGCTCCCAGAAGTCTCTCTCCAGCTGCAGAAAACTCCACTTTGTCTAACGTAGACGCTGTTCTCCTAATTGACTGGCAGATGATTAGTCTATCGTTGTAAATGTAACCTGTCTGATCGGCAGGGTCCGGCAACAGTAGCTGATGGCAGACGATGTCATAGTCTTTGTTCTAAAACAGAACACAAACGGGTTACTAAGGACCCTAGAACAATGTCCAAATTTGGCCAACTTTGGAACGTCGTTTTACAGAGATGGCTGACCAGATTCACGTGAAACATTCAGGTACTACACTGCATGCACCTTTCTCCAAAATGTTGTCAAGAATTGTACCTTGTACTCGAAGCTGTAACTGGATACAACAAAGGACACGAAACTTGATGGCTCCGTCAGACCATGTGTTGCCAAGGTGATGCATGCAAAGCTGACTTGTGAGGACTGAGATGGAGCGATGCCTGCAGCTAGTACGACTAGACCTTCCCTGCAAGAGATATGGACAAATAAAACACAAATCTAGCCTAAGGAATTTTTTCTGTTCCCATTTTCTTCTCAGAATAATTGAGAAATCACAATAGAAACCAGTCACAAAAGAATTAAAAATACTGTTCTTTCAATCCAGCATGATTATTTTTCGAAACAAACAGAATGCAACAAATAATATTTTAAATTCTGGAAGTTGGTTGGAGCTTCATCAAGAAGTAGATGCTGTCTTAAATTTCAGAAAGTTGATATCGAAAAAATGCAAATACACATGGTGTAGAAAAATATGAATTATAACTCAAAATGGCTTTAAATATTAAATTTCGAATGAAGACACTGATGTGAAAGTCTAAATAAGCAAAAGAAACAGGTTAGACTATGTTAAAAACTGGTGTACAGTTGTTTTACGGAGAGAAATTTTATTGTGCAACCACATGGATGGAAAAATAATTATAAAGTAAAACAAACCCAAAATCAAAATAATACACACAAAAGAAAAATAAACCATAAAAGATATCAAAATTACCTCTATTTTGGAAAGTCAATATAAAAAATTGATAACAAAAGCATTTGCAGAAATGTCAAGATTTCTTGGGCTGGTCAAATTTCATTCTTTATGTGATTATACTGTTGGTTCTTGATTAAAGCCTAACCTATCTCGGCTTACTCATTCTAACAACTTGAAATAGTTACCTAGTAGCTTAATAGTTACCTAGTAACTTGCATATCCAGTAGCCAGGTTCTCATGTCTGGGAGATCAGCCTCATCCCTTGTCTGTGAAGGAAAAGTAAACAGTACATAGAGACAAAACTGTTAGTAGCTAAAGCAACGTTTCATCTTGACTCGCTGCCCAAAACAAAACATTTTGAAATCCTTGTTTTCACAGTCGTAAGTCAACCGCTCAAAGTCTTCAAGGGACATTTCCTACTTGTTCACAAACTAGACATGAATTAAAAACCATGTATGCAAAGTTCATATGACTCCAACCTTTCTGTACTCTGATAAAAAATGACCAGACTATTCAGAGAGTAAAAATACATTAAATCTGTGAATTTTGGTAGGTTTGGCAAAGCCTTCAGAAATCACTTCGTATCAAACGTTGATGATCCCCCAATTCCAAATCCAACATCTACGATGCCAAACTAGTGTGTTTAACAGTCATTTTAACAATTTTCAAGTTTAAAGCATCATTAGGGGAAAAATACCCCTTAAGACTGAATGTCTCACCATCCCCCTTCTTGAAAAATATTCAACTAAAATTATTGTTTACAAGTTTAGCGAGGTCACGTAATTTCGTGAAATATCACCATGTATTACAAGGGATACTCGTGACTCCAGTAAGTTCCACTCGCATGTGACGAGCGCTACTGAACATAGCCCTCTGTACACCTAATGACATTGATCTTATGATTTCAGTGCAGACATATCACCATGACAACACATTTCCAGCCACACTCACCCAGACAGTCTTTGCCATGTTTTCTCGGATCATTTTGTCCACTTGGCATTGATACAGGAGCTGAAAGCAGAACAATGAATGCTCCCTATGTGATATGCATCACAATTAAGGAAAAATAAGTTCTCAAGTGCCACAAAAGTCCACAATTTACCATGTGTTGCATAATGGCAGATGTATGGTGGCTGTTATTGGACAGCATGAGGCTTTTTCTCTCCCATTCTAAGAATATCGATAGAGCTAATACTAAGGCGATCCATAAAGTAATAATCAGAAGGTCTCCATCGATACAGTTAATAAGTCTACTGGTATGAATAGGTCTGGAAAAAGTCCTGAGCCTGCTTTTTACAGCCACCATACTGCATATTAAGCTAAACAGTGCATATTAAGCTAGACAAGGCAGGTAATACTTTGTAGGGGAGCAACAATATCAAGGCAAGAGTTTATGTCCAATCTGAAAGTTTTAAAGGTGAGGGCACAATAATATCCTCTTACAATCGTAACATCCTTAGCAATATCATGTAAATTCTGAATTTCGTAGAGATCAAATGTATAGTTTTATTTTTATAGCCTAGTTGTCCATATTGTGATGATCCAGTGTCTGTGATAAACTTTAGTCGAGTGGCATTGTGAACTATTAAAAATATTACAGCTAACAAGTGAGATACAACCCAAGTTCGACCAATCAAATTGGGACATCGTTCCAGACTTATTACCTTCTCCGATTCCCCATCGGATAACAGCCATTTTTGGAGATGTTTCTCAGACAGCAGGTAGAGAGCGATTCCGCTTCCTCCGAACGTCTCCCCTGGTAACACCCGCACCATCGTCTGTGATAGCAAAGACTTAGATTTATACACAAGCTCCACAGTGATGTCATCTAGAGACAACAAAAAGACACGGGCAACAGTATTGGTTGCCCACATGTCCCCTCACCAATGCAACCATTAACTTGATTATTCTATGGTAATCTCTCAGTTTGATGCGAACTTTGCAATTTCTCCATTTTTCAATGGCTGCTAAAATGCAGGAAAGTTACCTACTTTTTGTTTTGTGACAGCTGTTCAGTACAAATCATGATAATGATAAGAAGTCAAGTTTAATCAACGATCATTTTTGAGGAGACATTTGACAAAATAAACACTCAAGTATCCAGCATCTTATGTGCTATGTTTGTTCACTGAAGGTCATATTTCAATCAAAAATTTATTGAGAAAGGTAACTCCAATGATATTACGTTTCACCAGTGTAATCCGAATTTTTCACAACTCGACATTTCTAAACCCACCATAACCATGTTTTGGTCCTAAAAACAACTTCCTTCAAAAGCATATTAGTTCTTGGAAAGTAACATACCATATTCCCATCCATTTTTACTATTCGCTTGTCACTCCACTATATGTATTTTTAACCTACCATTGAACTCGTGAACTGAAGCATTCACTGGGCTCATTGGTTGGCATCTGGGTCACTATATGAGGTCACTAGGTCAAAAACTGAGTTAGTACTAACAAACTGAACAAGTATTTTCCTCCCATTCTTTTGGCTTGTGTCCGTTTTACAAATCTGTGAAAAGCGCTCCGATGGCCCTTCAGCTCTGTTTGAGGGCTGAGTATTGTCTAGAAACTACCCTGAAGGACATGCTGCCTTGGCAACTGTCAATCAACTTAATGGGCGTGGTTTGAAACAGTAATGCCCCGTCAGTTCTTCTCAAGTCTAGAGGTCATTTCTGATCTGAGTCAAATAAAATGAGACCGTCATTATAACAGTGAGTGATGCTTTAAATATATTGATAAAATGTGCGTTATTACGGAGATATGCTAGGAAACAATTTAGGATAATTCATTTCACAGGCATAAATTTATTTCAAGGAAGTGCATTCAGCCTTCTTGCTGATTATTTCATGCCTTTAAAAAACTTCAGCCTGGTAGTTTCACTGACAAAAAGATATTAATTTTGATACACATTGCAACAATCCTGATTTTACTTGCTCACAACGAAAACCTAATAATATGACCCTGATTACATAAAACTTAATCGAACCATTAGGCTCATCGGAGTGGCTGATTACTACCACCGGCTTCTGCGATGTGAGCTAACGAGAGTCTTTTAACTCACCCTGTACAGAACTATAGTATACCAATAGCTACTTCCCAGCTGTGACTGGTACTCACTACGCAGCAGGAGACAAAAAAATAAGTGCTTTGCATAAGGCCACACCCATATGACCGCAGCTCTCAAGAATTGAACCCACGACCTTTCACAAGAAGTCCACCAATCTAACCAAGGAGCTAGACAGGCACTGCTATTCAGATAATCATTTTGTAAGTCATATAACACTGTGAATCAAGCTATTTGGGACTGGACACTGACCTCATTTGACAACTGCTGACTGGCACCGCCAAAAATGAATGACGACATCCGACGTCCAATCCCAGCGAGCATTCCTTGAGGAGTGTTCAGTGGCCGGACGATAACACTGTTTTGAGTGCCATCTATTAACAGCAGTTGGAGGTTACTCGTGGTCGTGGCCAGAATACAACCAAATGGCTGAAAGTTGAAACTAGACTGAATCGACAATGAATTCGTAAATTTGTCACGCAAATTATAATAATACATCCATAAAGATCATTACATCTGATAAGAAGAATTAAAATGAGATGCTAAACAGTTTACAAAAATTAGCACTAATTTTGATGAGACAGAGATGGAATTCTGATAAAACAAACTGGTCAGTGCAGGGATCTTGACCCACGGAAATTCCCTGCACACACAATTTACTCCAAAAATTAGAGCAGGTTAGTTTCAATTCATATAAAATCTGCAACCTTCCACACATGGATAATAAGTTAAGACAACCTTAAATGTGCACATTCACAGAATGACAATTACATAACAAAGAAAAAAGGTGCTTGTGGCGCCCTCAAAGGTCACATACCTTTACACTAACCACTATGGCACACTCATTCCCACCCAGGTCGGCGCTAACCTCTACAAAGGCGCCTTCATGGGTTAAGTTGGCCCAATAACGAATGACTCCCTCCGGGCTGACAGCCAAACAGCTAGTGGCCTGCTGATCATGTGAAGGTGGCAAGACGCAAACCAGCTCAGCACTATGCGTCAGGCCACTTGGGGGAAGACTGAGCTCTTTGCAGACTCCGCCCTGAAGAGAAAAGTCAAGAATCAGCTCCTGCAACTACAGTAGAGCAAACACTGGACACGGATCCATACAGCTTAGCTATTGCTTTAAGGGATATTTCCATCTTACTCAGGAACAAAAACACCAATTATAAATCCCGGGCCAAAGTATAATCTTTGTACTTGAAATCACACTCAAAAGTATTTTAGCATTTTCAATTTTAATATGTATTAAAATTATACTTTTGTGTGAACTCAAGATAAGAGTCTGTTATTCTATGCTTGAGTTTCTAGCCCAAGTTTGCACTTGATGACCTCTAGATTCGAGCTGCAAACTCTACTAAAACTCAAGACTTAAAGTATTAAAAACTTAAAATTCCAATTTCAGGCTAAAAATTTTAGCCTTAATACTGGGTTCATCAAGTGCAAACTAGATAGGATTGGACAACGATCTACATAAGCCATAAAGTATTCGACCATAGAATAACAGTAGTAGAACAGAAAATGTCAAAATTAATATTGAGTTTGATTTCAAGCAAATAGATTAGACCCCGAGCGTAGATTACTAAACCACACAAAATGCCCCAAATTCCTTCAACCATGATAGCAAATGATTTCTGCAGCTATAAACACAGCAGTCAGGGTGTTCGCAAGTACAAAAGCGTCAGAGTGCCATCAGTTTAGACAAGGATGTCTGACTTGTCTAAGATAGGTCTACTTCACAACTGCTATAAACACAATTGCTCAAAACATAAAGAATCATATTCATGGCAGCATAACAACAAAAGGTTCTTCATCGCACGGACACAAGACACATACCTTTCCAAACAGTGTGGGCTTGTATCGCCAAACAAACAGTTTGCGTCCACAAACTAGCCAAGCCCATCCGGATGGATCAACCTTCACACTGACTTCGTGAAGTCCTGCAAGACAACGTGGAAATTACGCAGTACATAGCTGATCCTAACTATGACCACTGTAGATAAGTAACACCAAGATTTCCTTAATTTGAGCAATCATTCGCCAAAGCATATCCAACATTTAATTCTGTTCCCACTTAACCCAAGTTTTAGAGTTGGAATATCAATCTAAACTGCATAGTAATTTCCACTGACGTTATCACATCATTGTCTCCTGATATTTCTTGGATATGTTCAGTTTACTGTTGAAGGAGTTCTCTATGAGACATTAAGTAAGTTTCCCCTCAGATGCAGGCAAAGCACTCACAAGTCCTATTTTTGACAGACCCTCATTCAAAAGTGGATCAATTTAAAAACAGTATGTCGGAGTATTTTGGAGAACCGTGCATAAATGCATATGAACCAAATCGGCCATTTCCATGACACGATGTTCCAAATTTAGCCAAATTTGGACATTTTTCAAGGGTTTTACAAAACTGTAACTCGAACAGCTTAAAATAACGTCAGTGACTAAATTACCAGACCAGCTTAAGTAACTACATGTACTTGATGTAGGAACACAGCATTTATTTAACACTTACTCTCAACAAGTGTTAAAGTCTCAGTAACTAACACTGGTAGTGAGGTCCCATAACTCTCCACGCGCTGTTGTGTGTTATCATCGAGGATCAGTGAGCTCTGCAGAGATCTGTTCTGTGATGTTTTGGTTCTGAAATACACAATTCAACTAGTCTGCGAAACCAAGGGTTCATTCCAACAAGGCAGAGCACGTAATTTTGAATCCTAGTTGCAAGTTGTTACACTATAGATTCTGTAGCCAAATCTGCTTGACAACATTCTATTTCAACGTGAAATTGGAGTTGCTAAGCGATACAATGGTTTTCTACAATATTATTTTCAGGTGGAAATATACAGCAAATCCCAAAACCCTAAGTCCTGTTAGAGAACTTAGATATATTGGGAACAATTTACTCAGCAGCATGGAAACGCAATAAATGTTCAGAGTAGGCACCAATAAATACAACTTATTTTGGTCAAACCTTTTGAGTATTATATTATATTTTTCTGATTGATGCCCAGAAAACTTGAATGCCTACACATGTCACAGGCTTCAATAAACGTTTCTGAAATCCTTCAAGACCAATAACGTGAGTTTTGTGTTTTCACCAACCCTGCTCACTGGGCCAGCATTGGTGACCCTCATGGCCTGCTTTCCAACCTGTAGTTATGCCAAGAGTTAGTGATAACTTTTGAATGAAGATATAACTGGTTAAACTGAAAACCAGAAAGCCCGAAAAGTTTAGATTTACGCGTACATGAACTTTGTCATTTTTTACCTTTTGATTAAGATTGCAATTAACTAAATTCAATCATATTTTCAATTCACTAGGTCACATGTTATAAATCGTCAGTTGACAGTCATTTTTTTACAGCCAATGTCACAACTTTTTGGCCAGATGACCTATATTTAGAATATTTAGGACAAAAAATGAAAAGGAGATCAGGGCCCTCACTCATCCGAGGGTGAAGGTGCCTTATGAGAGGGGAATTTTTTTCCAGTGAAGGGGAAATTCTACCAGCCGATCAATTTCAATAGCAACCCCTTCCATGATGCAAGCTCTCATAGTCTCTGCCTTATTAGCTAAATTTAACATTTTGAGACCTTTCAGATTGTCATCTGTGTGGGTTACAAGTGATTCACACCACAAGGGGAATTTTTCAATCACTTGACTCTTGAAGGGACTTTTGGGAGCTCGTGAAGGGGAATTCCGTGCGACATCAATATTTTTCAGAGGGGAATAGTACTTGGCAAGACATTTTGGCAGGCTTTCTATGACTCTACAACCATGTTACACCCAAAACCCATATATAACAACACTCCCCTCCCTTTTAGTTCTACAGATTTAAGCCGTGCTATGTCTCTTGTCTGGGAGTTGCAACTCCTGGGCTCCCAACCCTCCCAGGAGGAGTACTGACATATCATCTGGTTGTGGACTCTACTGTTGTTGGGTGCCAATATAGAAATTCCCCATGCCATCGGCATATATCAAACCTACGCAGGCCGCATGCGTGAGTGTCCGCAATGAAACCATCCCACTTGGCAAGTCATTTAAAAAGACTTTTCGTGACTCTAGGTCACATCCAGAAATGGGGCATAACAATGACATTGATGCAAGGATGTGTTTGCATGTTTACCGCATACACCGTCACCGAACTCTGTGAAAACGTTCTACATAGTCATATTGCTGTACGTGAACTTGGAATCCTGCTTAATAGAAGTGAGTGTTGCGTGAACTTGGAATACACAAGGCAACTTGACAAGTTCACTCAAATAATCACGTTCATGTTCATAAAAATTTGCACTGCATTAAATCAAGTTACATTTGAATAAAATAATGTCAATTTTAACCAACCTTTTCAACTACGGGCAATCAGTTTCACCAAACAATAATCGATTTAGCCATTCACATATTCCTCAGGTTCAGCGACACAACTTCACAAGTTAAGAAAATGGTTGATCGCGAGGCCAAGAATTACAAAACATCAAAAGTTCTTTTCACCGAACAAAAATTTCACCTTTTTGCCTTAAAGAATATTCAATTCCTAGTTCACGCAACACTCCCTTCCGCTTAATCTTGAGATTAAGCAGGCGTGCGTTCAGTAGACGCTAGGACCTAGCTAAAACCTAATCAAAGTCACGTGTTCTGTTTAAAATGCACAGCAATGTCTCACGTAATCTCGCGAAGTCTTGCTTTTTAGCGAGGTCCTAGCGTTACTGAACGGGAGGCTGGATTCCAAGTAGACGCACAGCAATATCATCAATGTGAATTGTTGTGAAAAAAATCACAACAGAACCAACCTAGCAAACGGAGATCTTTTTTGAGGTGTAAACAAACTGACACTCCTTCTTCCCGTAACAGACGATCTGGATGATTTACTGACTTGTGGGGAAAACGGCCCTCGAGAACCTGCAGGAGTACGTGGACTAAACATGCTGCAAACTGTCCTCCACAGAGTTTCAGTTTTTAGCGGTACACACGGAGGAACTGGAAAATGCGCAATGGATATGCGCACTAGAAATAACAAACCGTGACATCTATCGGTAGACTACCTTAGAATAATGGCTATTTATGAAAACTGAAGGATATCGCAAGCGGATGTCACACATTTTTGGACAGATTTCCCACCACAATATACATATAACACAATTTTGATTACAACAACAGGTTGGAATCATGCCATGTCATCAAAGGATTTTGTCACGGTAAAGGACCATGTGATGGTCTAGGAGGGACAACTAAACAAAATGCAGAAAATGCGTTCACGCAAAGAAAAACTCTTTTAGGACGTCGATCGGATGATTTCTATAAGTGTGCAACTGAACATGAAAGGCAAATGTCATTTAAAGATTACAGAGCATGAGTAAATTGGAATGAGACTGAGACAGATGGGCTACCGTATCCAAATTCAAAGCGCAGTGGTTGAAGGGCGTGAGCGATTGCGAATAAGATGAACAAGGCACGCATCGTGTGTATGCGAGGATTATTGTTTTACGAACGAGGGGTTTAATCCGGAGACCCGGCATCCAATCTTTCGAAATTGCCTGGTGCCAAGTTTGGTGCGAACTTAAGTGCCTAGTACCTTGTGCTTGAGTACACATGGATAAATTTTTTGGCAAGTTCGAGTTTGAATTCGAAATTTCGAGTTTTTGCTCGACTTTTTCGCTTGAATCTAGGGGTCATGCCGGGATCAAGTGCGATTTCGTACCTAATAGAATTTCACATAATGTACTCGAGCACAGAATAATTGACACCTACATTGATTTCGTACAACGGACTGAAATGCCAAAAAAAATTTCGGGTTCGATTTTGACTGGATTAGACACCCGGAACCAATTTTTTTTTGCTTTACTGAACTAGAACATCCAAAATGGGAGAAGAGTGAGCTCGAACATGTTGGAAACAAAATTACGCAAAATGGAAGGTGATGCACTAGTGAAATAATCAAAACTGACCATGGAAGGACAATAAGGACAACGAAGTCGAGCACAAGTGGCCAAGGTAGTCAGATAAGATATAGTTCAGACAGACAGTAACGTCTCCGCTGGAGAAATAAAAAGATGCAGACTATTTTAAATGCAGGTTTAAATTGAGTGTATGTTTTTACATAAGGTAACAAATTCAATGGCGGATTTAGGAGGGACCAAGGGGTCCATGACCCCCTCCAAAAAATTCTCTTAGATTCTAAGTTCGGGGGTGGGAATGCCTGACGGGCTCCTGGCTAATACACTGCCGTGCTCCCCATCCCTTACTCGGCCTGTATCCGCCCCTGAGTTTTGAACATTTGGTTTATATTAAAACATGAACAATTACTCGAATTAGTTCTGTTCATTAAAAATACTTAAAAGTAGATTTGCAGCTACTTTGACATGTACGTTACGTGAATTGATCCGATAGCATTCCTCATAATTACTCCTATGTGGTTATTAAAATATTGAAGCAAAGAAAACTGAAAATAACAAAAGTTTTTGATAGAACAATCTACGGGACACAGTGAATCATTTCCTGCACGAAAATGGTAAAATTTGGATTATTTTACTGTGGGTTTAGTTTGGTGTATTTAAAAGCGCGTTGTATGTTTTTGCGTTCGCGCCTGCGGAAATTATTAGAATTTTTAACAAGGTTTCGATCACGTAAAATGTGAAGAAGTACATGACACATTTCTCGTCACATATTTTTTATTTCTTCAATGAAAAAATGTACACAAGAGATACACCTTGCAAGAATTCAATAAATTTAGTTTTGCCCTTGTTCAGTTTTAACGACATATTAATATAGATAATTCACGGCTCGATTAAAAATATCCACAGGCTGTTGTGTTTAAGTTCGATTATTAAAAATTGTAACGGCTGTACTTGTAAAAATTCAAATTTTAACTTGTCAGGTGACAAACTTTGTAAAATTGTAAGAAAACGCTGTCATTAGTGTACCTTCAAAAACCGAATTGCCGATTCGCATTGGTCGTTAATGGAAACTGGCTGAGCTGTATTGGTTTGTATGTATGCTAACCCTACTTGAGCACTACGAGAGCACAACCGGAGACCCCGCCGTGCAACCCGTCTAAGCGAGTGGCGGTCCTAAAATTTAGACTTAAAAACAGTCTAGTAATTTTTATTTTGTTTACTCGTGACATGTTGAAAAGTGATTACCATGTCAACTTGGGTGGATAACTCTGTGTGTGAACTTCAGTGAAGTACAAAACCACTCAGGCGATTGATGGTAATCATGATAATGGTATGGTAATGGGTATTCTCATGCCTGAAATACGTCTATAATGCTTCCTATAAATCAAAATGTGACCAGTTTATATGGATTTTGAAAGTGAATTTGATCAGAAAAACATTAGTAATAGAGTTAATGTCTTCTTGATTCTATTTAATATTCACTGAGTTACATGAAAAGTACAAAAAATGTACAAAAGACAAAGAAAACAACGAATTTAATCATGCTGACATAAGAGTGATAGACGTCCGCACCAAAAAGTGAACCATACCATTGGCGGATGGGACTATATGAGACTATATGCGCAACGAGTAAAACATTCTTTGAAAAAATAAATAATTTCAATATAGACGCATGGGCCTAAATACGTAAACACACGGTACGCAAAAGCAAAGAAATCTAATCTCAGGTATTACATTGTACTGGTTAGAAAAACCCTCACAAGATTGAACAAAACAGGGTATGATAAAATGCAATAAAAATAACACAAGTATAATTTGTTACGACAAAAACTGCATAGTAAAACTATTGAAAATGTAATACGCAGCAGTCAATAATTTAACTTAAAGACCTACAGGATGTCAATTATGTTGATATGGAACTAGGCCCGGAACAAAGGTAGACTTGCAAAAATATTCTAGTTGGCAGGTGCTACTTCAGAGCACAATAAAACATTTCGTTGTATATCCAATAAATCAACAAAAGTAAGAATTTTTTGTACGTCTTTTATTCATTGTTGGTCAGTTGAGAGACACAATTTTGGCCCGGTTGTTTCACGGGATTGCAATTCCCTTGAAGCACGCGAAAAGGATGTCCATTTTACAGATCCAAGCCTTGTAAATAGGGCCTAGTGGCCGCGATGGAGGAAACATACTGTAGAATATGTAAGTTTTACGTTTACAATGCCACACATCTTAGCAGCCGCGCAATTATACACAAGACTACGTACATATCAAGCAATGAAATGTCCGTTCAAGAACTCATTTTGATAAACCGAGTCTAGTTCCTCGGTACTAGTAACCAGTATTCATGACCAGGCCACGGGAGCTTTATCTCGATTTTTTTTAGAAATCTCTTCTCTCCGTAGCCTACCGGTTCAGTAACGATTTCAGCCCAAGCGCCTTGTTCTGTGATTGTGTACCAGGCTTAATTCCAAGTTCACGCAAGATTCCAAGTTCACGTACGGGGTTTGGCAGTTTGCTTAATTTCCTAGTTCATGCAACACTCACTTCCGCTTAATCTTGAGATTAAGCAGGATTTCGTTCACGTACAGCACTTTCCACGCACTGGATGTATGAGAGACCGTCTCTGATATAATTAGTGAATAAGTTCTGTAGATGGAGCTACGCTTGCCACGGTTACTAAGACGCCATATTATTTTTTACAAATTTCAAGTCTTCTTCAGCTGCTACCATAGATTATAGACAACAGAAGTATTTAAATAAAGTAATGAAAACAGGTATGAAACATAATTAAGTTCCTTTGGGAAGTGGCCTTTAATTGTCAAGATGAACTCAAATTAACTTTTCAGTCTTTTTGTAATATTTAAAGTGTACCCAGTTAAAACTGCTCTCAACATTGCAGCCTTTAACTCCGCAAATGCCAGAGAAAAACAATTTGGGTGTAATAATAACTAATATTGTTAAGAAAGTAGTGCTAGCTATTTCCATTCCACTTCATTAGTTCAGATCTACATCAATACAAAGGGCGTGCTGAATAGGCATCATAAAAGTTGTCTGGAGCTCAGGGAATCAGAGCCGTGACCAGTGTAAGCAAGAAATTCTCCGCATGATACGAAAAACATACATAGCAGGACTATTAATGTGGTCCAGTGGCATATCATCAGTAAATTGCATGTTCTGCTTGGTAATCAAAACAGGTTTTGTTGAAAGCAAACCTATTGGAGTATGCAGGTCACTGGACCTTCAACCGAGGAACTTCATGCCCGCTACGTTGCAATTAGCCTCGGTGCTAAGCTGTATGTACAGATGTGAGTAAAAATGACCAAATAAAATGGGTTACAAAACTAATGCCATTAAAACCTTCACTCTTCCTTGAGTAAACTAGCTTACTTACCGGTACTTACAAAATTTTCGTCTACCGTTTTTCTACTATTAAAGTTGAGAAGCGATTTTTATGCGCTATGAAATAAAGCGTCACCAATTGGCCAGTTCCCTTTTCCGCTGATTCTTCAATCTATTGTTCTTCTCAGTTCCGCGATCGGAGGTTGCATACATGTCACAACATAATGTCGGAACTAGTTTCATTTCGTTATAAGTTTTTAATATTTTAGTACCAACAAATCGAATTTCAGAGTTCATTTTGCTTTGGCGAAGCTCTCATCATCTCCCGAAAGATGTCACAAAAATTAGCAAATGACGTGTACGCGTTTAACGAGCGTACCTGTTTTCAAGTTGGCGTATCAGACTGGCTACGTCTGATGTCTGATTTCCAAACTGTAAGTCGAAACTAATCACGACCTTTGATACGGTTACATAAGCCTTTGCAGTCTCTAACAATATTCGTGACAAATATAATCTGTGTTTTCAGAAAAGGTGTTTCGTAATTGAGACCACCTACTCGAACGCAGCAACATTTTACCTATGTATAGCAACAAGCTAATAAACGTCATTTTCTTGGCGGAGAATTATGAAGGAAAATGACGTCACCTGCGTAACCCCCTCACTCATCAACTTCAGAGTGTTGATTAAATAGCGAAGTTCCTTTAAGTGACACAGGTTTGATTTATAATGACGTAATCAGTAGAAATTCAATTGCTTTTAGGGTTGATTTATAATGAACATGCAGTAATAGAACTCTTGTCGTTTTTTAGCTCAAGTTAAAACTAAGAACTCCAACATAAGGTCAATCCTTCCCAAACAAAACCACAAAAGAAATGTGTTTCTTGCCATAAAACCGGCTGTGTAATTTTAAACCTGCCGCAACTGACCAGGTGCGACTTTCTCTGGAGTTTGGAGGTTAGGTGTCTAAAATAGACTTTACTTCCTATAATCTCGGAAAAGTGGTATACAATCTTGAGGCTTTTCGTTTTAAGTTTTGGCTCTACTGAAAAATAGGAAATATCGAACGCTTGGACNTTTCCACGCACTGGATGTATGAGAGACCGTCTCTGATATAATTAGTGAATAAGTTCTGTAGATGGAGCTACGCTTGCCACGGTTACTAAGACGCCATATTATTTTTTACAAATTTCAAGTCTTCTTCAGCTGCTACCATAGATTATAGACAACAGAAGTATTTAAATAAAGTAATGAAAACAGGTATGAAACATAATTAAGTTCCTTTGGGAAGTGGCCTTTAATTGTCAAGATGAACTCAAATTAACTTTTCAGTCTTTTTGTAATATTTAAAGTGTACCCAGTTAAAACTGCTCTCAACATTGCAGCCTTTAACTCCGCAAATGCCAGAGAAAAACAATTTGGGTGTAATAATAACTAATATTGTTAAGAAAGTAGTGCTAGCTATTTCCATTCCACTTCATTAGCTCAGATCTACATCAATACAAAGGGCGTGCTGAATAGGCATCATAAAAGTTGTCTGGAGCTCAGGGAATCAGAGCCGTGACCAGTGTAAGCAAGAAATTCTCCGCATGATACGAAAAACATACATAGCAGGACTATTAATGTGGTCCAGTGGCATATCATCAGTAAATTGCATGTTCTGCTTGGTAATCAAAACAGGTTTTGTTGAAAGCAAACCTATTGGAGTATGCAGGTCACTGGACCTTCAACCGAGGAACTTCATGCCCGCTACGTTGCAACTAGCCTCGGTGCTAAGCTGTATGTACAGATGTGAGTAAAAATGGCCAAATAAAATGGGTTACAAAACTAATGCCATTAAAACCTTCACTCTTCCTTGAGTAAACTAGCTTACTTACCGGTACTTACAAAATTTTCGTCTACCGTTTTTCTACTGTTAAAGTTGAGAAGCGATTTTTATGCGCTATGAAATAAAGCGTCACCAATTGGCCAGTTCCCTTTTCCGCTGATTCTTCAATCTACTGTTCTTCTCAGTTCCGCGATCGGAGGTTGCATACATGTCACAACATAATGTCGGAACTAGTTTTGTTTCGTTATAAGTTTTTAATATTTTAGTACCAACAAATCGAATTTCAGAGTTCATTTTGCTTTAGCGAAGCTCTCATCATCTCCCGAAAGATGTCACAAAAATTAACAAATGACGTGTACGCGTTTAACGAGCGTACCTGTTTTCAAGGTGGCGTACCAGACTGCCTACGTCTGATGTCTGATTTCCAAACTGTAAGTCGAAACTAATCACGACCTTTAATACGGTCACATAAGCCTTTGCAGTCTCTAACAATATTCGTGACAAATATAATCTGTGTTTTCAGAAAAGGTGTTTCGTAATTGAGACCACCTGCTTGAACGCAGCAACATTATACCTATGTATAGCAACAAGCTAATAAACGTCATTTTCTTGGAGGAGAATTATGAAGGAAAATGACGTCACCTGCGTAACCCCTTCACTCATCAACTTCAGAGTGTTAATTAACTAGCGAAGTTCCTTTAAGTGACACAGGTTTAATTTATAATGACGTAATCAGTAGAAATTCAATTACATTTTGGGTTGATTTATAATGAACATGCAGTAATAGAACTCTTGTCGTTTTTTAGCTCAAGTTAAAACTAAGAACTCTAACATAAGGTCAATCCTTCCCAAACAAAACCACAAAAGAAATGTGTTTCTTGCCATAAAACCGGCTGTGTAATTTTAAACCTGCCGCAACTGACCAGGTGCGACTTTCTCTGGAGTTTGGAAGTTAGGTGTCTAAAATAGACTTTACTTCGTATAATCTCGGAAAAGTGGTATACAATCTTGAGGCTTTTCGTTTTAAGTTTTGGCTCTACTGAAAAATAGGAAATATCGAACGCTTGGACATCATACGCCCATGCTATTGTAAGGCTGAGTTCTGAGTTCCGATTTCGCTGAAAACCTAGTATGAACATAGCACGTAGTATTTTACTCTTGCGTCCCTGCACTATGTCCTGTCTTTACGCATGAAAGAGAAAAAATGTGACGCGAATGACTCGAGAGTCCTCGTAGAGAGCAGTACTTATATGTGTACGTCGTCGGTAAACAGATGATAAAAATAAAAAGGTCGTCAATGTTACCACTTTTAGTAAAATAGTTTCTCATCTTTTGTTGAAAAGAATGAACTTATGAGCAGTAGATGTTTGGTTAAACAAATAAAACAACTCTGGAGATAACTGCCGGGTATCTTCGGTAAAGCGCCCGCTGCCGGAAAACGCATACGAGTGCGCCTTTTTCGGACTGAAAGAAGAAAACGCGCCCATGGATGTTTTTTCTGGTGCAAAAAGTGACTGGAAATATTGAGAACGCGTTCTCTCAAAATGTTTGCCACTACACTTTTCACTTTATGGTAATTAACAGTGGCGGATTTAGGGGAGGGGGGCAAGGGGGCCATGGCCCCCCTAAAATCTTACCAGATACCATTTGGGAGTTCGGGTGTACGCAAGCAGGGGCTCGTCGGGGGTGAATAAACAATGCATAGGCCCTGAGCAAACTGAACAAACCCCGTCCGTTTTTTTTTTAGTCAACAGGTCCGCAACCCCAACCCAAACATTCGAGGCCTCTGTGTCCCCACATTTTAGGCTGGGTGCGCGCATTTTCCCCAAATTCTGGTTGTTCCCGTGCCCTGCCCCCCTCTAACTCAAAATACTGGATCCACTCCTGATTAAAGAAACGTTTTGTGCACAAGCTGGCCAAAAATAGCGATAAGATTCGCTCAGCTACCACATGACCTCATTATTTTTGTTGCTGCATCAAGTTTTACAGGGACTGCCAAACGATATAAAATATTATTTGATTCAGTTGTAGGATCAAAGATTTGTCCTACAACCCTGCTCTCTCAGTAACCTCAAACCTCTGATAAAAAGTTAAAAATGTTTGATTTAAAAAAATCAAACATTTCAACAGAAATTCTTTTGTGGAATGAGCGCTAAGTGCTGACGCCTGAATTTTTTGTCCATTCGTAGCCTATAACACGGTGACAAATCGCTATAGTACCCATCACCATGTTATTTAGGCCATTTCGAAGATATAAGGATACGTCAACAGCACAATAAACTCTGACGACGTGAAGAAATCGTTGTTTGAGAAAAGTGCCAAAAGGGCTTTATCAGAAATACGAAACGTGTGTAATACTGTAACAAACTTGACAGAGTAGAATTGTACATTGTCTGATTTATTGTAGTGCAGCGACAGATTTCTTGTCTTACCACGAGTTTCAAATAAGTCTAGGTTAAATGAATTTTCCATAAGTGAAAAGTAGCCCTTTTCGATATCACTAGCTCCACTTAACGAAGTACATGTAACCTGACAATTTTTTAGAACAAGGTTAAGCGTAGTATGTATATGAAATTCGATTAATCCCCAACTGTTTGTCAGCCATTGTAAATTTTGAATATTCATTATTATCTTCCGTTTTGAAAATGAACATAAAAAGGACCGTAACAACCAATTTTGACTTGTATTTTTAGTAGTTTGGGATATCAGTGATTACCGTCAAGAACAAAACCAGTTTTTACCCCGATAGACCGTCATGCGTAAGCTGTTGCCTATCAGTTCGCTAAATAAATTCGCAAACTAGTTTTGTGAATATGAAGTTTCTTCATTGAAATACTGGTCTTTCTATCAAAAAGAGACTAACCATGTTTATGTTTTTGCATTGGCACACAACAGGAGTAGGCCTATGTTACACATGAACGCAGTTTTAGTTTTATTATTTTTATTGAGTACAGCCAAACAATTTTGATGCTGCAGACGTATGACTTGGTCCTCGGATTTGGTCATGCATTACCATTGATCACAGAACTGTAGATCTGTCTACAGTTCCAGGCATAGATATAGAAAGTGTTTACATGCACAGTCACGGTACACAAGACTGTTGACTCGCACTGTAGATCGCGCCATCTTTTGTCAAGAAAAGAGCCTATACGATTACAGTCAGCTGTCTTGCGGAGATTGAGGACGAGCAAGGAATCCCCCGTGACTTTGCAGAAGTTCTTCGCTACATTCGCTTCAACCATGGCTTAATAGGTCAAAGTTACATTACAGATCGGTTACGAGGTGACAGGAATGTGCTAAACTTTGCTTTCTATTCATGAAATCGCCGTTTTCGACCTCGTTTCGCCGACACCAGACCGACGTCCACCAGTCGCCATTCCAATTTACTTGATAAGCGTGAGCGCATCGTAACAAACCCTGCCGTCATGACGGATGATCACGAAAATACTGGATCTGAACAAGACGACATTTCTTTCTTGAGGACGGTGAGTTTATGACTTTTTGTTTTCTAGGATTTTTTTTTTTCTGAAATCCTTCTACGTCCCAGACTCCGTCGATTGCCTCAACACATATTGATCCGAGCACAGACAGTTAACACATCTCATTCTCAGCAACTGACCTGCGAAATCATGCGTTAAGACTGAAATCTCACACAAAATATTTGTTTATTGAAGGTAGGGCTTTGAGCCACCGACCATACTTATCGATTCCACGACTTGAGTAATGTATGTAATGGTATAAAATAAACAATAAAACTGTTAATACATGCCAGACAGAACACCACCAGCATCCACCATAGTGCTGCTTGGATAAAACTAACAGTTTTATTATCATTTTATTTTATTACAGTGGAAGCGTCATTTAAACAATTTACATCCTGTTCGAGGTTGATATTCTTTTGAATGATAACAGTTTCATAGAAGTTTTGAATTATGAAATCTAGTTCTATTCTCGCTGTGCCAATTCATTTTCTGCTTGTGGAGGCATGGGGCTTTCTAGTAAGCCACTAGAAACTAAGGTACTAACAAGGGATTTTGAATAAGCCCCTCTAGGCAGTGTATCAGGGACACAGAAACTCCACCCTTTCAAACTATATCCCCTCAAAACATGACCCTAATAAAGACAACATTCCCAAAATTGGATCCTATTAGGGCGACTCTCATTAATCCAGGTGATGACTTTTGGTAATACTATCACCTGCAGGGGTCCCACATTTTGAGAACCAGTTTTGTCCACTGAATAACGAACCTCAAATTGGTTGCTACCTTTACTCTCCATGTTTCTCTTGACTCCACAGCCCTTGAGCGGAGTTCCATACGTTATGATATTTTTAGCTGCATCCTTTTGAACCGAAATTCATAAATATACCCCCTCAAGTCAGCATCATAATCTTGTGGTAGGAGACGTGTAACATTCCCTGGCATAAGAAGTGACCCTTTAACGTGAGATTTTGTGGAAACATGGGTACTCAATTTTTTTAAGAGGCTCTCCCAATTGAAATGTGTTGGGGGTGATGATCTGTAAGTCCATGAAAAGTAGAAGTCTGAAGAAAATTCTACTGTGTGCTTAAAGCAATAAAATGTTATACTGTGTGTCATATGGAACTCGTCAATTATTTAGTGCAGTGCTAGCTGTTAGAATTAATATATACGGGAGCATATATATTAGACATTAGACTGCCTCTATTACTGTGAAGGGGTCAATATTCAATGCTCTTTAACGCGTCAATTTTTTCATATGTAAATATATCTTACCTGTTATTTTTCAGCTGAATTATACTTTAGGATTATTGATTGACTGATCTTCACCATCATTTATTCATACACTCTTTCTAGCATAGAATATTTACATAGAGGTCTGATTCACTGTGTGTCCTTGAACAGCATTGTTTAATTTGGTCATGTCTGATGAGATTTATAATATAATATCATATAGTTATATAATTGGTTATTGACTAATTGTCTGGATACTAATTGAGATCAGACTGTGGAACTGTTATAAAGTAATTCCCATGTCTACTGATAAACTACTTACAGCCTGATGAAGACAACTCTGTTTTCACTTTTTCAGTTTGATACATCCAGATCTTAGGGAGTATTTTCATTAGGTTTACAACGAAAACGGATTAAACAACGTTTTTCATATTATATCTACATTTTGAATTATCTAACATTTTATTTGTTTTAAAAGGATGGACATGATTTCAGTTTTTGTGAAATGGTTAGTTTTTCAGTATTGATCTTCATAGGAATTTATTAATTGCCCAAAGACGATGTACTTTTTTAATCTGTAAAAAGAATTTTCATAGTATTCGTAGGTTTATAGCCTAGCATTAAGTTTATACTTCAAGCTGCATTTCTTACTGATCAGCTGGCTAAAAACAAAAATCGAGTTGGTCATAACATTCCTTGCCATGATAGGACGGCATTCCCTCCAAGAACTTCAAAACCATTAACGACTCAAGAAAACACTCCAGAGTTTGTTGGAGTTGACCAACCCTAAAATTGCAAATTCGAAAATGGTGCCCATGTTTTGAATTGCGATCTCATTCAACAACAATTCTAGATTGTGTGACCATCGTAATGTTTTCAAACTCCAAAAGTGCTTTGGTTAAGAATTCAATCATCGAAAACTTTTGAGTTAAAACATTGGCAAAATGATCAATTATTTTGACGCCACTTTTTATGATTATGGTAGCCAATATTTGAAAGCTGCAGTATATGGCAAAACTCACTAATTTCAGACAAAAATGCCAAAAATGTCCTTTTCATTTTGAAGGGCTTCTAACGTTGTGAATGCTCTCAACTTTTAAAAACTTTGTTTCGGCGTAGTACCTGTGGAACATAACGTGTAGAAATGATATCATTTAATTCTGTCCTACATAAGTTTCACAAACAAAATACTATTCTACTTGTCGGCCATATTATGTCCTGAATTGATAAGATTTTACCGTAGTAGCAAAGAATGGAGCCTTCACAATGTTGGGCCTTGTTTGACCATTGCCTATATCACTGTAAAAGAAGTATGGTATTTGGTAAAATGTCACCAACTTCGGACAAAATCAATTGTCATTTTTTGGTTCTTTAAAGGCTTTTTACAAACATTGTTATGAGACTTAAATATGATAAAACCTTATTTGGTGTTACTGTCTATTATGATCAAAATGAAAGTAATCAAATATCACTTGTTTACTATATCGTGTCCTGCACTTGTAAGATTTTACCTTGGACAGTTCCTCATGTTTGCACTACTAACATTGTGATAGAAAATAACTGGGTTGCAGGGATGGGGTTGTGACTTTCAAAATTAGTGTCAAGCACAACATGATTGCTCACATATAACTTGAGTTTGGATCACAGTTTTTTTTTTTTCTTAAGTCATGTCCACACTATGATTTAAAATGAAACAACCTGGGCCTGAGAGTAACTTGTCTCTGGTCAGTTGAGCATCCACGTAGCCTTGTTCCAACCTCTAGTATACAGTCGGGCCAGCTGTCAGTGCTAAATTACTTGGTGTAATTTCTATGACCAATCTTAAGCCAGAAGAGATGAACTCGTCTTAAGTCTCGCTACAGTACTAAGTGTCTTGGCATCCACATGAGTCCCCTGATGCCTTATTGCAGGACGGAAATTAGATAGCTCTGCTCCTGGAAAAATGGCCGTTGATTGTTTGCATTATTCCTTATCCGTTTTGGGTTAAATCTCCATCTTGTAGCTGTGATTACCAGCAGAAATAAAATGGTTAAAGTTAATATTGTGATTCAGGAAATATAAACGTGTTCAGAATTAAGGTCAATAAAGTACGAAAATGAGGGTGCCTGTATGTATGTAACTGCGCAAACACTAATTACTTTTGTTGTATGGTGTGGTGTTGGTAGACTTGTTACCACGCTGTGACTAGTGCTGAAGCTAGTTTTCCTAGAACAAATTACCCTAACCCAGGAGTGGGGTAAGCTTGTGCTCATGTGTCATGTTGCCCCAGCCTTCATGAATAGTTTCCATGTTTGCTACTGAGCCTGGCGACAACTCATTCCAGGAATAGATTGTGTACTTCGCGATTTAGTTAAAAATCAGAACACCAGAAACACTGCACCAGAATGCAAGTTTGGTTGTGAAACTGACGAGTCTATCTCTCAGGAGTGGAATCGTGTTACCTTCCAGAAACTTTTGGGGAGTGGCAAAACAAAAATCCCGTCCACACACAGCCTACCGTAGAACAAGTGCACTTTTACTGCAACTTACACCCCACTTTGATGTGGAACATACACGCATGCACGCACGCACGCACGCACGCACGCACGCACGCACGCACGCACGCACTCACACACACACACTCACACACACACTCGCATCTGATAACTGGGGTAAGTAACTAGGATAAGTCCTTGTGTGGACGGTACTGTGAGATGCAATCAGGGGTATGTTTCACGAAAAGTGATTACATTAGACTAAGACAGAACTGTTCTCATGCTCCCACCTCACAGTTGCTGAATAAGAGTAGCCAAGTAATTGTGACCACTTCACAGTCTAAAAATTATCTCAGCTACTAGCAGCTTGTTATGTATTCTCAGTGACTTTGTACTTTTGCTCAAGTGCAAATTGATAATTTTTCAGAAATAGTTGTGTGGAACATAGACCAAACTTCTGTCTTAAATTTTAAGCCACCTTTCATGAAACAGAGCCCAGGAAGATAAATGCTTGATTTTCTGGTTACTGGAACTGGGAGCATCACTCATAGCTTCAATAAGTGTTCACTGTAACTTTCGCTTGTCATAAAATTGTGCCATTGTTATAAAAAATGCGTTAAAATTTGAATTCTGCAATGCATTTGGTAAACATTTCTACACCTGGCAGCTATAAGCTGTATCATTTATCTTCCTTACTGATGTTATAATCCGGACAACGATGTTTTTCACGGACTGTCGGCATAACAAAATAGGCCATTTCGTCAACTGCTGATATAGTCATCTCCGTTGCCTATAACACCATTTAGAAGGTTGACTGCAGAATTTCTTGGAATGGCGATCAAAATTTTATGATTCGAGAAGGACTTCGCAACCTACAGATTTTAATTTGATGACTGTTGTGTTTGAAGCTGCAATGTACTCTCCTAAAGTGTTAAAAATACAACTGATGAATCAAATTATCAAATGCCTCGTTGTTATAACTGATATCAGTTTGTTCCTTCGATAAGTTAATGATTTCTGAGTTTGGGAATAACCAGCAGTCTATTTACTTGAAACGAGGCTGATAGTCACCATGAGCAGTGAAAGTAAAATTGACTATTTTTAGAGAAACTATTGTTTTTGCTAGATTCAGAAATTTCAGATGACTCATAAGAAGTTGCTGTGCCTAGCACAAATTGAATAAGCCAACTTCATGAACACTGCATCTTACTCTGGCCAAAGGTGTGATGTTAAAGATTTAATTAAAGGTGAATTTCACCTCGATTAGTTGTCATTTCAAATTTATTCGAGACCGATTTTATCAGAGTATGGCAAAATGGCTAATATGATTTTCGTTGGTTAGACATCTAAACAAAGACAGATGGTAATGTAAGTTTTCTTCAGCTCCATGAGTGAACTTTTGGGTCTAGGCAGTTACTGAAGTGTCAGTGTATTGAAGCCTTGATGCCTAAAATGTCCAAATTGTTGGGTTATGTAATAACATTATGCTGTTGAACTCTTTGCTGTGTAATAAACTTGTAATGTTGGGTGTATTGTCCATATGCAACTATTCATGGCTGCGAGATGTTTTTGAAATCTGTAGGACAGACTGCTGATTGATCCCCACACTTGTTTTTGAAGGAGGAGGGGGGGGAGGGCAGATTTCGCTTTCATTGAAATTGAGCATGGTAAAATCTCTCCCAGTTGTTTCATTGTTGGTAC
This sequence comes from Phoronis australis, assembly GCA_002633005.1. Classification (NCBI taxonomy): domain Eukaryota; kingdom Metazoa; phylum Phoronida; family Phoronidae; genus Phoronis; species Phoronis australis. The sequence continues at coordinate 394,154 of NMRA01000032.1, read as the reverse complement.
GGTGTAATGTAGATACACGCAATTTTTCCAAATATTGTCTGGTGGTAGCTGTTGATACAGGGCTTGATCATGCCAAAATTGATTACTTTATTGCTGCATATCTTTCTTTCTTGGAAAAATAAAACATAGAATTTCACTTGTCCGCCATATTAATGAGATTTTGCTGTATGTACCGTACTAAAGTTGCACCAATGAGTTATGCTCCTGGTACATCTTATTGCTTGCATTAACCTGGTCACGGAAGTCGAGGGCTGTGCACATTGATAAGAAATCGCTTTACTTGTGGTGAGGATAGGTTTAGAGTGAACAGAACATCAGTAAAATTAAGTTTACCTTTAAAAACTTCAACATAATTTTCAGATCCATTTACTTGAGTGGGGAGCTAGAATCTCACCAGGTGGCGCTTGTGATGTAGTGGCCCCAATGACATGCGCTATACATTCAGACTCTTGTCCCATGCTCAGGTGAAGAGCTTTGATCTCACTCTATGCAGATTACATAAAGACTCGTTCTTCATTATCGCCCACCTTGTGAATATCCAGACTCCCAATAAGTATTGATGAAAATGCTCCAGAGTTGCTCAGTGTCTTGCACAACCACAGGAAATCAAAACATTAAATACTTAATTTCCAGTTTAATGCAACCTGCTGATCAATGAATAAATCTGGAGTTATCTACTTAAAGTTTGGTGAACTCTGTGGTTGTATACCAAACATTGCCTTGGATTCACAAAAAGTGTTGTATTGTTTGTTTGTATTATTTGTTCAACATTTTCTCAGAATGGATTCGGCCTACCAATATTTTATGAGATTTGACACTGTTTGTCATTGATGTTGTGACTCATTGACAGAAACACAGGAAAGAATAACTACTGGCTTTAAATGGTTTATTGTAGTTGTCCACATGGTTATTTTCACTAGATTATCTTGTTCCTGGGACAATTTGTGCGGGTTGAAATGCCTACATGGACCCAGTTTTACATAGCTATTGAGCTGAATTTTAAATGTTTGACTTCACCCCCTGCAGGCCTTTATCCAGGATTTTGAAAATAGGGTGTCCAAAATGGGGTTCCCAATATTCCAGGGCGTCCATGATTCTGATGCGTAACCCCCCACCCTCATCAATACCCCCAAACACACAGATTTTTTTACAAAAAATGCATAGATCAAGGTTTTTACATCTAAGTTTATAAAACAGCCGTCTATGGTGAGCATTTTTACTAAAAAAACTGTGTAGACCAAGATTTACAATGCTGTCAATCAAGTGTCACAATAGCAACAATGCATATACTTTGTATATACATTGTATATTTCTTCCTGCTTTGAAAAAAGAGCCCCCACTGTGAGCCTTCAGAGGCTTCCTAGTATTCATTACAATGTGTGTGTCCAAACTTGAAAGACTCCTATTGACAGTGGGCATCCAAATGATACATTGGGCTTCCTTGCCAGGGAGCTCAGATTAGTGCTAGGGCCTTCATTTGGACGCCCAGGACATACGCTGCATGAAGGCCTGACCCCCTGCTTATTTTGTAGAGTACACCCGAACTCAGTCGAAACATCTAGTGCAGTAAAATTTCACCAATTTGGGACAAAAAGAATAGCCAAAATTACACTTTTTCATTTTTCAAGAGTTTCTGTCATTATTTAAGATGACCGCTATTTTCAGAATATTGTCTGTTGGTAGCTATAGAAAAGAAATTGAACGTGACAAAGCATTGTTTTGGCACTACATATCCGTCGTGAAAAAAACAGAAAATGAAATTTCACCTGTCAGCCATACTGTGTCCTAAATTTGTTGGATTTTACGTTATATACATGACTTACGTCTGTGTAACCCTGGAATGCAATTTGTTTTCAAAAAAATTTCTTGTTTTGGAGTTGTATGCTTAGTTTTGCATGTAATTCCTGGAGTGGGGGCATAGCCTACCATGTATTTTGGTCTTGGAAATCTCCTTCCAAACATGGTGACCATGTTTATGAGCGTTAAACTTATGTACACCATATATAATAAAATGTACTGTAAAGACAGAAACCATCATAATTATACATACTTTAAAAAGGTAACTCATCTTTATCAGTACCGTACCTTTCTGAAAAAGAGAAATAGTCAAATCCTCCTTGGTTTTACTCATTTCAAAAAAATGATTCCAGATTCCAGAACTGGATCCAATGATGTTGATTACTCGGCCAAAAATATTTGCCATCTGATGTTGAGTTTAAGATATAAAAATTAGCCACCCATATGCTCCGGCGTGATCTTACTACAAAAGTTTTGGAAAACGAGAGCCATTCCTATACCAAAATCACAAAACTGGCAAGTGATTTCAGCAACACATCCCCAATACCCATTTTACACTGTGTGCCTTTGGGATACCCTGAACTTGACATCTCTGAAGTCCAATCTTCAATAATTTTGTGTGGAGTTGCTTTCACTTGATTTTTTCTTTTATGTATTCGTAATGGACCATGTTTGCTGGTTAGCTGATAGGTAATGCTCGTTATGATTTACATTTGTCTAGTCATAAACAGGATGATAACCTCTGTGGAATGCTTGAACCCGGAATGGAGTCCAAATGCTGTGAAGCTCTGAAGCATTAACTGGGTGATCACGTGAATCAAGTTCCCCAGGAGGTTGATACATCGCAACAGCTGGAGGTCTTATTAGTCATGGTTCCAATATGTTTATTTTTATGAAGCTTCTTGTAGTTGTTAGGCACAAGCATTTGTCCTACCTGCAGACAGTGTATATTAGTTGCCAAGTAAAATGGTACCAGAATGATACAGTGAGGGTAGTTCAATGACATTCATTAGGTGAGGAAATATTGGTGAACCTGCAAATTAAGTTGGTCGCCATGGGCAACAATCCACTCAAACTGCCTGTCTTGATTTTTGTTACATTCCAATTGCACCGAAGTATTACTGCTGTGCTGTGGGCTGCAACTCCATCGGGAGAAAGTTGGATAAACTTGACAAAACTCCATGGAAGCGTGATGTTAAGTTTTTGCATTTCACGAGAATGGGGAGCAAGTAGATAAAGCAAGTTTAAGGGGTTAATCTTGAACTAAACAGAATACCCTTTTTTGAAGATATCGCAGTACTTTTAAATGGTTGTAACCGGGAATCTTTCCACGGGCATACACCTTGCCGGTTTGAGACTTAACCTGTGAAATATGCATTCCAAAATGAGGCCAATGAAATTAACACTTTCTTACCTATGGGAGAAAGGAGTGTTCTATTGGCCTTATTTTCGACCTAATTAGGCCACAGTATAGCGGATTAGTGAAATTTCATTTTGCCATTTTTCTCAACAAAATAAACGTTCAGCATATTACTAGCTTGGTTTTTGTGGCTATCATAATACAACATTTGGGAAGTTGTAATTATTTGCGGCATGACAATCAGCCTTTCAAAGTTAGAAGTTTTGCTGGTTTGTCAATTATTTTTGTTCGAGACAATTGAAGAAATACCACTCGCAGATTCAAGAGCTCTGTCAATGTAGAAAAGGCGTTCAACCTGTTCTCTTGAAGCATCGTCTCTACCTTAATTGTAAAAAATGAATTATTCGCATGCTAAAGTTTCTCATTTCATCATGTTTCTTTGATGACAAAGCTGTGACAAATTACTTAAATTTTCTTTGTCCTTTTCATGTTACCTGGAAAAATTTGTCATTTGTACTGTGGGTGTTCTAATTGAAACCTATAGACTTCAGACAAGCGTTACCAATAGTGATGGCAAGAACATTTAACATCAATGTTAGTAGATGATACCACATTGTTTTCAGAGTCAAGGTTATAGCTTGGTATTGAAAAGGAATAATAATGAATTTAAAGTTGCTGAACCCCAGTTTGACAAGTAAGAAGGTGAAAATTCAAATTAAACTTAATTTTTTTTTCTGTTATGCATCAAAACAAACAATCTTTGATTCTGGTACAAAAACTCACCTGGTGCTGTGCGTCTTTGCATTCTCTAACAATTCTTTAGCAATAATCGCTGAAAAATTAATCGGCGTTCTCAGAAAGTTCTGAAACATTGCCAATCAAATGCGAAAAAAGATGTTTGTGAAAAAAATCAAAGCTGGAATTTTATGAAATTTTGTCTAGTTTCAATTCTGAACAATACAAAACCATTAGAAAAATGGAGAAAATAAGGATTCAGCAGCTTTAGAATCACAATGTTATTTTGTAACTTTAAAACTCAATTGGGTAAACAATGAATCCATGGTAATGAAATAAAAGCCTTTACCATTTATAGGAACAATTCACGTTACTTGTGTTTTTGCTAATAATAACAAAGGTACTAGCATTTTAGCCACTTTATTTAGGGGATGTTGGGCTAGCCAAGTGATTGTGACAGGCTGATGTGTATACTGCAGGAGCAGTAATTAGAGGTTTACTGGTGATATGCCAATTAAGAGGCTAATGGAAACCAGATAAGTCTAACCTCAGGATTTGGTCAGAGGTATGTTAACATCTGCTTCTCTTGGTGAATTTCTTTGATTCAAACAAATGGACTGAGTGTAGTTGATAACGAATGACAAATACATGAACACATGATCACGCTTGAACTGTTGTACACACATGAACAGTGATTGTCAGTGAACGAATTACCGCACTTGAACATGTGAACAGGCTTGAACGTATGAATCTATATGAACATGAGCCATGAACACTTGATTGTATATCAGTGAACACATGAACATGTGAACTTGCATTAGAGAACCGTTTGCTTGTAAACCAAGCAGATGTCATGTTGTTTCACGTTCATTACAATGTTCATTTTGAGACACATCTCGTGTTTTACACCAACATGCTGCATTTCCCGGAAATTATGCATAACCTGTTCCTCAAGTTCGCGGAGGACGTACGCATTGAATTAGAAAGTTATTTACCCTGTTCCAGCATGTGAGTGTTTGCCCATGTTTGGGAAGTGCTAACATCACGCTAAATACAAAATCCTGGTAATGATTCATTTTTGGATACGTGGAATTCATATTCCTGTTGTACATTGTTATGACCAAGCATTACATAAATGAAAGCCCCCTCAAAATCCTCTATAAACTCCCCACTGATTCTTACAGGTGCTATCACCATTTAAAAAACGTAGCAATATTTTTTTCTAAAAGGAACACTGTCTGATACACATTCTAATAGTTCATGACTATAAAGCAGAGCTTAACAGCTCTGAATTTACAGATGCGTGATGGAGAACTAAGCGGTATGTTCTTGTTTTTGACAGACAGCCTGAGACAGGATTTCTCTCTTATGCAGGTTGTGTGCCAGTAGGTGATCATGAGTCAGAATTTTGTTTCGGATGTTAGCTTTCACGAACTCGATCTCGTGCGCATCTTAGTTAAATATAGACACACCTATTGCAGTTATCAGAGAGGATGTATAGACGAATCATCTGCAATCTATTCTTAGGCTAACTTGTAGAGTGGCAATTAGAGAAAGAGTTTGGAAGACATAATATTTCCTGCAGTTTTTGCATCTCGTGGCTGTTTGCTATTGGTTAGCTTGCTCAAAATCTCACGTGGTCATTTCCTATTGGTTAAGCTGTTGCAATCCTTAGTACTTGGCAGTTTATGATTGGCTGATATTCTACGACTTCTGCAGTACCGTTTTGACCAGTGACGTGTTCTTTGACCTTGTCTAGTCAATGAATTACAGATCTACCATATCGTTTTAATTGCAGCTGTATATCGTATTTTCTGTGAAAATATATTTCATGTTGATGACATCCATGATCTAATGCAGTTTTGATGCATACCCAGGTATCCAATCATAACCATCTGACTTAATGTCATGTTTGGTGTATAATCCATTCCATAAATTTTCAAATTTTCGCTTAGCGCCCACCCCCAATTTATACAATAAAGGTTGCTTTCAAAGTGGCAGTGTCAATGTGAAAACCTGCATTCCTAGAACATTACTTTCAGAAGGTATACAACACACCTTACATTTGAGTAATAGGTATTTTTAATGACACCTTACTCTTTAAAACCCTCGCACTTTATTGACTGAAAGATGAAGTGTCATTCTGATATTATTGAATCTATGTGTAAGTTATGGTGAAGGCATTGGTGTGGGTGAATTGAGTGGGTAAATGTCCGCCTCAGACTTCTAAAAAAATTTGTCTTTAGACGCCCATGAACAGCTTAACACCCATTCTCTGAATTTTGGTTTTTGCTATGTGGTACGCTACCATAGCTTTTGGTGTACCTTGAGATATAGTGTTGCTCTTCGTCACAAGGGATCAGGACAGCATATTGTTCTGACACCATATGAAACCGAGTTCACATGTCTCATCACTAGCTCAGTTTCAATTATGACTGCATACAGCTGATTAGGCCCTATATCGTTTCTTTAAAAATAACTTGTTTCTCACGACTGTATGCACAAAGTTCTTTGACCCCAAACTCTCCAACTTCAAATTGGTTGTACAAGACAGTTTGAGTTGGTCACTGTAGCATGACTGTGAGCTCCATCTGAGACATGACCCGGGTGGGGGGTTTTCTCATAGAAGGGGTGAGTAGGGAAGTGTAACTAACTAACTTGGGTGGGTGTTTTGGCCCTCTCGCGTATTGTCTCAGGTAAACATCTGGGTTACTTTCAGGTATTGTGTCTGGTGGGTAAAATAGTAAAATTGTCGGGTAAATGTTATTGAATGACCGTGAATTTGTCATCATAAAAATAAAACGTCTGACAGTTTGATAAAAAACTACGGGAGAGGCGACCTCTGTTATGTTACTACTACGCCTCTAAAATTTGGGACGTTGAAATTCAAATTGAAATTCTCTCGATTCTGAAGACTGGGGCATGAGAATGTTGGTGCTCATCATATTTTTCACATATCACAAACTTCATTTTTAATTAACAAAGTCTGAAAATAGACTTGGCAGTTCGTAAAATGTTGGAACTAGCCGCCAATGCGTTCCCATGGTGTGTTAGAATGAGGTGAAAATAGTTTGTTGTTGATCCGAATTTGTGAATTTGGGATGGTCAAATTTGCCTAGTTATTTCTAAAATTTGGTTCAAACCCCAACCTTGATCATAATTGAATTGTCACAGTCTCAAACTAGAGAGTTTTATGCTTAATATCACCAATTTAAGTATAATATTCACGAACAACTGAAATTTTTGTTTCCATTTTTTTTATAAATTATGTAATAAATACAGACAAAATAAAGGCTTTATCAATCTGAACTTGTATGCCGGCATAACTACCACTGGACAGTACAGAAATGGTGTGAATTTACAATAACATTACGAGTCTTTGAAATATGAAAAGGTCTAATTTTAGCAATTTTTTGATCCGGAATTGGTGAGAATATACCATAGGGTATTGGTAAAGTTGCAGGACACACCAGGGCACCCTGATCTGTTGGTCACTCACTATTTACAGATGATCATAAGACTCTACTAACATTCTGTTGAATGCAAAAGTCAACAAAAGTCAGTGAATAAGATACTTGAGACTTATTAAATATTTAAATATCCTTTGCTCTATTGATCAATAAGAATCCTAGTACGAAAATAATGTCTGTTGTTATAATCCCTAATCCAAACCCAGCAACTGGTTCCTTTCAGTGAAGACCACTCCGGTATTATGGGTAGGGACAGGTCAGCCATGAGGTTGCTTTCAGAATAGCAGTGGACTTTTGCGATGTCGTAACTTTACGAAGTACCCTTGCACAGTCTAAGCAGTAACAAACGATTAGATGTAAATTTAAGGTTATCTAGAACCTTAATAAACGACACATTTATACATTAACGGTTCATTCACAGCAAGGTAACCCCCAGCCCCAGCCAACCAATTTTACTAAACCTTTTTCAAATGAAAACTTTAGTTATGTCTCAAAATATGCTGTTTCTTAAGGATGCCTAGTTTTCATGTACCGAGTGATATGTAAATAGGCTGCTGTTTTTCTATAAAAATTCCTTCTGTCGCGAATTAATCTGGCACAAAATCCGAAGTAAGTGAATAATAAAAAATTCCTAACAGTGTTTTTGAGACATAACGTAAAGTTTTCATTTAAGAAAAGTTTAGTTAAGTTGGCTGGGGGTTATTTTGCTATGCAATCTATGTAGCTTTCTTGCAAATGAAATTTGAGTTAAAAACGTGGTCATCTGACACCAATAAAGACACAGTAGTAAAAAGCATATTTTCAGAATCCTCGATCTTTCTCCTTCCAGAAAATATGTACTTTTAATGGTTGACAAAGCATAGTTTTTTCGATATTTGACTTAGAAATGATGTTGTTTATTAAGGTCATAGTTATGTTTGGAAACTGATTTTCGCCATTGCTTTTATTTGAAAAATCTTAAGTGGTGTCTACACACAGACTTACCGTAGCTCTGGAACAAGTTACTCTTGGAATGAGTTGTCGCTAAGTTTGGAGGCTGTGTGGACGCTACTAGCGCAACTTACTCCACTTGTGACAGCTTTCTCCACCTTAATTGAGGTGGGGTAACTTGTTCTAGGATAACTTGTGCCACTTGTCATTCGTGTGTGGCCACAAACCTGGGGCAAGACTGAAGTAATTATCAGCTGAGATTACATAAATGGTGGTTTTCTTTTGCTTCCCATATTCACATTAGGTGTTCATTTAACGCACAAAGCAACAAATCCCGCGTTACCCTAGTTATTGGATATGTGTGTGTGTGTGAGGACGCTTCTCTTAAAAGTACGTTGTACAAGTGCAAGTTGTCCGTGGGAAGGCTAATGTCACATGATATTAAGGCCATGGCACTAAAAAGTGCCAGGTGGTAGCTTGATGCCTTTTGCACCAGGTGTGCTTAGGTCACACGGTTGGGCCCAGTGTACTGATCACATGGTTATGACTCATGTGGACCCCTCAGAGAGGGTTCCCCTTAGGTGAAGCCTTCTAATCTGTCTATTTTCTCAGGAAATTGGAAAGACTGTATGATCTGGCAACTTCCTCCAGGCAAGTTATGTGTCCATCGAGTAGAAAGCTGTGAAATCTGTGCTATATGATGAAGTTTTGGCTTCCATGCTGCCACGCCTACATGGATAAGTACGAGTTCAGCTGGCTGCAGAAAATTAGCCGAGTTCAGAGCTGAAGGTGTGAACAATAGAACGAACAAGGAATTAGCAGCTCGTTAGTTCAGTCGTTGTCCCATTTTCATGCCTTGTATTGACTTGATGTGTCAGCTATCTCTCTCCTTTGGCACTCAAGGGAGCTTTGAGTGTGTCTCTGGCACTATGTACTGATCCTAACATTCTTGCTTTAGCTGAATCATTCTCAAGCAAACATGAACTGCTATGAGAATACTATTCTCACCTGTATGAGGAACTGCAGTCACAAAGGTCTCGGTATCTATCACACATTTGAACTGTCTAGAATCTTGCTTTGTTTAAAGGGTGATGGTTGTTGCTTAAATGTCCTGTTTGTCTGACTTCAGACTATTTTGATGACAAGCATACAGTTCACCAGGTGGCGCTAGGAAACAACATCTATCCGTGCAAGTAATCACAGCTCATGCTCATGAGAATATCTGTTATCTCCAACAGAGTTTTAAGTTTTTGTTATTGTTATTGTTACCATTACGCATTACGTTATTTATGAAGAATACAGTTTATGTTATGAGAAAAATATGTAATTTTTGACGATCAGAATTAATTATGTACTCTTTAAAAATACATGGACATGCCCGTGACTTTGAAACAATTTGAATATATGTGGTCACAGTGAAGTATGAAGTAACACTGTTGATTATCGATTATTTTCATGTGTCTTCAACAAGTTTCAATGACCAAATTGAAATGTCTTAAATGATGTATTGTTTAGCATATTTACCAATAAAAAGATACTTAAAGTGTACCCTTTCACCTGAGCTAATAGTTTGATGAGGCACTGATATATGTTCTTTATTCTCATTTGAATTACCTCTTGCAACAAAAATATCAAATGATATTTATGTAGGCAGGTGCATATTTTGTGTATTAACTAAGGTATATGAAAAATGTTAATAATAGATGAATTTCCCGATCAATAATGAAGAAATTAATTACACCCAGGCCTTCTTGCATGGATCCTTTGATATTGTAAAAATGCGCCACAAAAGAAATTGCCAAATTCATCTTTTTTGTTTTTCAAGGGCTTCTAACATTGCTTTTGTTGATCACAATTTTTCAAAACCTTGTCAGATAGCAGCTACGGTGCAAGACATTTAAAACCATTTATTTTGGTGCTACTCATTTGTCATTTAAAAAATGAGAAAATGAAACTTTGTTTGTCGGTCATACTGTGTCCTAAATTGGTGAAATTCATTTTGTTTACCCAAAAATTTCTCCAGCAAGCATTCAGAACAGAACTGTCCTTGTTGAATAAAGTGAAAAGATGGTAAATTAGTCTTGCCTTGAATTTCCAATATCATAACCATTAGATTTCATTAGTTCTGACCCATGTTTTCATTACTGTTTAAGTTGTTTATGTTGTAAACACATTTCTTTTGTTGAGACCTGGCTAACTTTCCTTGACTTTTTCCAAGTGCATTCCAAAATGGTTGGATGAATTAGGTTAGTGCACTGCAATAACACTCTGGGCATTGTATGTGCTATACTAGGGATATACCCTGTAGAGGTTTATTGAATTGGAAGTAATACCAACAAAGCCCATTATTGATGTAACCAATTTTATCACTTGGTCATTTATCTGTCAGAGGAATTGGCTTTTCCAGGCCATGTTTGTAGCCACCAGCTTTTTGCTATTCGTTATTATTATTAGTCCAGATTGAGTGCTGGTTTTCATTCTCGAGAACATTATGCAGTCAGTAACAGAGACTTAGAAGCCCGTAGCTCGAGATTACGGTATAAACGACAGTTGGTTAGTAATCAAGTACTTCTTCATTAAGATCGGTTCACTTCGCGCTGTGATTATTGTCTCCCGTTAAGGACACTCGTAGGAAAGCATTTACAGCACATCCGCGGTGATCTAAAGATGGTTGCCGAGACGGTTGTAAAGGTTGACGTGCTGCACATTGAGTTGGTAGGTAATTTCCACCATTTTCATTATCAATACAAAGTGACGTAGGGTTAAATGCAAAGATTGTGTATGAACCTCAAGTGTACGGTACAAGATTGTCACGCAGTATAGCAATCTGCAGATATTGCAGTCTGCCTAATGTATGCTTATTAAGATTCAAATAAATCAGGAAATGAATGAATAGGATAATCTCTCCAAATGTTTTAATGAAAATGGAACTTGTTTTACTGCATTCAAATTCTAGACCAAGGCAACAAGGAAAAAGGATTAGAGTCATCGAGTAACAAATGGTGAAAAAATTCCTGCCTTTGGCAATACCATTTTCAGTCACCCCCTTTTGCAGGGAACACTTCTTTCATTTGCCTTGTGCAGACCAAGCTGCCAATATCACAAAGACGTACTTATCCACACGAGACAAAAAGGTGGAATTCCGTTGTTGGGTCTGACGGTATAGCTGAACGGACATAACATCTGCCCTGCCAAACTTTCCTGCAGGAAATGCCCAATTACAGAGTGCAATGCTCCTAATTAGAAAAAAAGTGGTACTTTAGTGATCGCATGCTGCAAATGCAACCAGGAAATTTCTCAGATGGCCACTAACTTCTTCTTGACTCATCTCCTCTGCTCAGGGTAATTTATTTTTGCCAAAATTAATATAATTTTCTTTTTGCTTCAATTTTATAACCATAGTCAGTCAAAAGAATACACTAACTCAAAATATGCTTTAGTAGATGAATTTTGACCCTTCTCTCTGTAAAGGGTAGCACTTTTGAGTTTCCGCCTCTAGGTTTGGTAGTCATATAGTATCTAAGTTCTCTGTTGTTGATGGACTGTTCTACTTGTTACTTGATATATGTCTCTTGGAAACCTTCAGTCAGTAGTAGAAACAAAGTGGGAGACCTATTCTGGCACCCCTCAGGTAGATTTGACTTTGGCTCTTTGTCACTCTAGACTGCCTTCATCTCTTATCATTAGTGTTCTGGTCCTCTCGGGGCCCTAACCAGCCACTTAAGCCCCTAGTGGGTGGGGTGGGTCTGTCCTTGTAGGGACGGTGAACTCAGTTGTTTGTAAAGGTATCATTTTAACGTTTTTTAATCTCTAAAATGATATCTAATTGAAATTGATAGTTGTAGTTCACCTTATGATTCAGAAATCAAAAGATGTGCTGACAAACTATGACCATTGTACTGACTTGCCTCCCTTTGTAAATGCCAGAAAATGTTGTATAAATATATGGAGGTCCTTCATGGATAGCACTACTTAGTACTGTGTAGGCTATTCTTGTTAAGAATATTCAAGTCAATGCCCTGTATTACAATCCAGCAGTTTTCACATAATTTGTGAAATGGTTGTGACATCATCAGGGTACGTGGCATTTAAACTCGGTTTCACTTCGTTTAAAAACTTGCATGATGTGCTGTTCTAATTAGAAAGCTTTTACGCTCTTGAGACTATTGAAGTTTGAGTAATTCGTGGTCTTTGACATGCACTCCAGATAGAACACAGCACGGCTTGATATCAAGTTCACTAATTGATTGCTACATCTTTGTTAAAGTCAGTCATATGTCAAACACTCAAAAGTGGTTGTCTCTTGATTGGACTTGCCAATTATGATTCACAAGGTATAATTTTTCTTTCACAATATATAAAAAATTCTGCATTGAATACAATATTTAAAGATGTTGTATACATGAGTTCATCAAAAGGCCCTTTCATACTAAATTAACTCTGGTATGAGCAGAGCGAAATGTCAATGTAAATTGCGAAGTTCGAATCTTCCATACCAGTTTCGGTAGTTGACAGCATCGAAGTAAACGATAGGCGACGCTGTTGTCATCGAACCAATCGCAAGGTAGCGCTGACCTCTGATGCATCCTGTGCATGCTAAAATTTTGAGAACATTTACGTGTACTAATTGACATGAAACTTATTTCTAATTCGATTGATGATTATTCAAGCAAAATATGAGCAACTGTTAGCGACGACACTGCCCTTTAATTGTTGACGATAGCAATATCCCCTAGCAATAACTTCCATGAGACCAAAGTTGGCCATTCTTACTGCACTGCAGCCTCGACGCTCCGCTGCTAAATTCACTTGTTTACTGCGAAGTAACTGTCACTGTTAACTTCGTTCCAGGACCGAAGCTAACCGTTCATAGTGACCTCAACTCCCCAAATTATCGACGCCTCAACAATAGTATGAATGGGCCTAAAGCAACCTGTTTTCGGTTTAGACCGATCAATGCTATAAAACTGGTGTCATGAAACTTGTTCCTAAATCAGCCGCTTACTGAATTCATTCTAGTTTGAAATTTACGATTTTAAACTTGGTCACCATTTTCATCTCAATAATGACTATCACATTAATGCAGTTGTATTTGACACCACAGTTTACACTGGTTTTATCCAGGACTGAATCATCAATACCTGTTACACTTTTAATTTCTAATCTCCGATTTTTTTCCATCAATGATATATCTTGTGGGAAACATTAAAAATACAATATGTCTAGGTTATTTCAGCAAACAAATATTGATTTAATCAGAATTGACCGGGTTCATTGTTTTTAACATTCGTCTGCAAAGAATGTACAAAAATGTATTGGAGGATGTCCCCAATCTATAAATTGATAGTGGATTGATGACATTATGTGACCAGGAAATGTAGGTGGATTCAAGGGGGGGATGGGTCATGGGACCCCGGTGCTCCAATCCAGGGATGACAAAAATGTCACCAGTTCGTTTTCGGGATGGTGTAAGCATTTTTTGGCACCCTCCCTCGTGACATCTTAAATCTGCCATGGTGATGCAGTAGTTGTTAAAAAGTTTTTGACTTTTGTCAAAATTTAAGTCTGGTTTTGTTGAAAATTTGTCGATAACTCAGACGTTTGGCTAAAACTCAGTAGGAAACTAGGTCACAACTAACATTAAATCATTTGAAAATTGGCGGGAAATTTTGCTTCAAAATTTTGAGATGAGGCGACATATGGTCAACCTTTTGAAAATTGCTGCAGGTGTCTAAAGCCATGACTACTGAACTGGCCTTTTTGTGTAAAGATGCATTTTTGCATGATTCATGTTCTAGACGGCTTTTGGAGGCATACAGTATCTCTACAAGTATGTGCACAATGGAATGGTCATTTTACCCTGGGCACCGTGGAATAACTATGACGTAAATGTCAGTTTATTGATTGCATGCATATAGAGCCTCCCATGGTACAGGTTATTATCAGTTATTATAACCAGCTCCTGAAGTTTGTGTGTGTGGAAAATTAGCATAGTTATCCCAAGAGAATTTCAGCAGCTTGGTTGTGAAGTTGCTGTCAGGTGTACTTCCCCTAATGAGACCCAGGCAGTCTACCAGGAGCACTGGGGAGGAAGGGGGGTATTCAACTACTTTTGATGAGGTGTGCAGCTGCGAAAATGGGACACTTTACCCACCTGAAAAGAAGTGGCCGTTCATTGGGAGCTTTCATGAAAGAAGCCACCTTTTGCAGAGTCTTGTTCCTGTCGCGTAACCCTTTTGTTTTTTTTCACTTGCAAATTGGCCCCTTTTGTAGGGATTTAATTCAGAAAGGCACCCTTCCATCGGAAATTTAATAAGAAAAGGCACCCTCAGGCAATGAAAAATCCATCCATCTGGATGGCAAGTCCCACATGACCTTCTCTGGGAGTACCCCCAGGATAAAGAACATAACTCTTGTAGTGAATGTATGGCTGATGAAAATGAGAGTGTAGCCATGTAACCCTTACATGTTGCTCAGACAATCTACAGATGAGACTAGATCCTGGCCATTTGGTAGCTGTTTCAGTAACCACTTGAGATAATTCTTGGGTAGTTAAGCAGCTATTAAACGATTTTGGCTGGATTTGTATCAAACTCTGAACTTTACATTGTTTTGACATTGCGTTGCTATAGTCACAGGCAACGCATTGGATTCATTTGTCGCTGTTATAATAATCAGACGAAACAATTACACAGGTGTGCTTGAAGCATACGTCACAACGGTGTGACCAATTATTTGCGCAGAGCAAGTTCTACGGACCTCAAGTGGCTGACCCCCAACTGTGGAGTGGTTGGTGGACGGATTATACTGTTTGTTTTTACCAGGCGTTTGCCAATAAAGTTCTCGCCTGCCCTTGTGTACCTTTCCTTGACACATAAAGCAGCTAGCTGCCATGGATGAGGCATTGTATTTGGTGAGTCTATATAATTCAGTAGACATTCTCATTACATCAATATAAAAAACTGACAGACGTTTTTGCGAAAATCAATGTCTGTGTTGAATTGAGTTGAGAGTGAGACGCGTAGCATTTTTACATGCCAAATGTCCTGTATGTGAAATGACAGTTGGAGTGAAATGTCAGTCACAAGACTAATGCATACTGAAGGATATAGCTAGGCGTGCTTTGACGATAGTCAGGTTAATTAGTTATTGTGTGAGCACCAAGCAAAACATGCGCCCAGAGTTAATGCAACATGGGCGATGTTTTGGCTGTAAATAGTGGGCTTGGAAAATCAATTTCTCTGTGGCTCAGTTGTAATTTGTAACAAAGTTCATGTTGATCTGATGTTTATTGTTATTCATATTCTGATCAAACATCCAGAAAGTTTTGTAGGTGAATTATCTGGATTATGAGGATACGCTTTTTAATTGTGGCCAACCCCACATAGATTTCCAACCAAGAATCCGCTCCTTTGCTCTATTAACTCCTGTATTCAGATCTTAGTTTATCACTGAGATGAGATTGCGACCAGCTTGCTAAATACTTCCTTAGTGCTACCTGGTCTCATGGCTCACCTTGTCTGTCTTCACTTGGAAGGTGTTAAACATTAGCTAGCTTTTCATTCTAGTGTTTGCATACTAAATCTGCAAACAAATTGATTTTGTCACCGAGTCCTAAATAGTGGACTGACTTGGGATTCTCATTCCATTGGCATTACGAGAGATTACAGAGTACAAGCACCTAGAGCGTTTTCAGCACTATGAACATTTAAGCCATTTTTATGACAAGGAGCTATTTTTCATTGAAAATGGGAAAAAATGTGGTCATTTTTCTGCATTCTGGTATTTGTTTGGTGTTTTTTTCTACAGTTCCAAGGTATATTATTTAGAACTCACGCTATTTTTGGAGTTTAGAGGCTGCTCTTAGCATACTGGAACGCCATGCAGGAGTTTTGACTGACTGCCATTGTGCATGCCCTGAAGTAAAAGGGCAGCCTGCCTACAATATTGGTTTATCTGCTAACGAAAAGGTAAACTCATCACAGATGGTTTCTAAACTAGATGTACACTTACTCCAGGTAAACACACAGACAAAGCGGCATGTAGCTATGATTCCAACTAGACATTATTTGTCCCAATATGTCCTCACTGACCCCAGTCTACGCATTTTGATTAGTTTTATATGACTAATCCAAATATCGAATACGACTACCGGTAATCCGAGTGTGTAGACAGGTGTACCGACTCAACTTTTCAAGTTAAAAAGTTGTCTTATATATAACTTGTCCATTTATGCTGGGGCTGATTTTTGATTGACTCTGGAGAAGTCGAATATGATCATTACTACTCATATTGGACTGATCGAAATGTGTGGGCACTAATACTTGTTGGAAAGTGACCAGAAAGTGAAATAGGACTTGCCAATTGAAATAGAACATGTGTGGTTTCGCTGGGGCTGACTTGGGAGAAATTGCATACAACTTGTGGACCACTATAGTGTTCTCCACAACCTGTTTTGACTCGTCATTGCGTCGAGTTTGAATTTTGCCGTGGCGAGTTTGGCCTCGAAGCGTCGAATTTGAAAACCTACGCAATGAGTTTGAAATATTGCAAGATTAGTCACTTCTTAAGAAATTGGACTTTTGGTGAGTTCATTGCAGTGACTGTCTTCCACGGGTCCACACAATGGGTTCCCCTAGAACAACTTGCTATAGAGCAACTTACCCTTGTTCAGTTGAGCACTGTGGGACAAATATGGTGCAAACAGGATTAGACACTCATATGTTCAAGTGCACAGCTGGTAATTACTTCTGTGTTGTCGGCAGGTTTGCATTCACACTACCACTTGTACTAATGCAGGTTAAATTACAGTCATTTCTCCTGTATTTAGCACAGCTATGATGGAAGTGGCTGATTTTATTTTGTTCAGATTCTTAAAAAATTACAAAGAAAATTCTTTTTAATCAGTTTTACTGCAGTCACAATACAAGATTTAAAAATTTTTTTAATGGTTGTAGCAAGGAAGCTGGTCTTTGAAAAATAGCAATTTTGGCAATTGTGTTTCATGGAGAATTTTGTAATACATGTTAAAACTAGGACTCAATTGTGGCTAACATTTCAAGATTCAATTAAAATTAAACTATGAAAAGTTAAATGACAATTGTTCCAATATTTTCAATCTAGACCAGATCTAGGAATCATGAACACTCAGTCAATATTCCTTTTTGCGAGTTTCAGATCTCAGCGCAGTTCTTATTGGCTGCCACACAGCTAATCAAAAAGTGTCTAACTATAGATGCTGCTGTGAAAAGTAATCACAAGGAACAACGAATCAACAAGACAATATCTCCATAAAATTTCTGGTAGCCGTGGACGGGAATGATGTACAACTTTTCAACCTAGCAGATTAGTGTTTAGATGGCACTTTGTGATTGGATACAATATCAGTATGATCCTGAAATTGAATCATGGAAGAAAAATGTATTGGCCGTCGGAATTTCATTATTCAAAATCAGATTGCAAGTAGAATTTTCACCATTCTTTAGGACCTTTCATGCTAATATTGACACGCCAAAGTTTTTGGAAGTTGTGGTCCGCATGAACGGTTATCTTTGGTCCGGGATTGAAGTTAACAGTGTCAGTTAACTTTGCAGTAAACAGGTGTATTTAATAGCAGAGCAGTATGAACGGTCAACTACGGTCCTATCAAAGTTATTGCCAGGGCCACTATTATCATCGACAATTAAAGGGCAGTGTTGTCGCTAGTAGTTGGTTATATTTTGCTCAAATAATCACCAATTGCATTAGAACAAGTTTTGAGTCAATTAGTATGTGTAAATGTT
The DNA here is from genome assembly GCA_002633005.1 of Phoronis australis. Taxonomy (NCBI): domain Eukaryota; kingdom Metazoa; phylum Phoronida; family Phoronidae; genus Phoronis; species Phoronis australis. The sequence continues at coordinate 376,080 of NMRA01000032.1, read as the reverse complement.
CCCAAATTGTAACATTCAAAAATATGTTAGCATGCATGGGATGCATCAGCGCTACCTTGTGATTACTTCGATGACTTTGTCACATGCCGTTTACTTCGATGCCCGTTAACTACCGAAGCCAGTATGAACGGTTCAGTTGACCTCACAGTTTATGTCGAACCTCTGCTCACGGCTGAGTGAAGTCAGTATGAAAGGGCCTTTTGTTTCAGTTAAAACTGAAAAATCATCTATGAAATATTGACATTATTTCTAAGTTCATAGTTCATTTTGAAAGGAATCTTGAAACTGGAAACTGGCTCATAAATATTCATAAAAATAAGTTAAACATTTTGACTAAGTGTAAACTTGCTGAAATAGAATGCCTATTTGCAAATTATTTTTGTGGAAACTGATATGTTGGGGTATTCATTCAGGTTGTCCTTGGAATTTCAAAGTGTCCAATGAATAGACACCATGATGAAGGAGGAAAACCATATCCTCAGGAGCAACTACTGTCTGGATCTATTCCCATTCCAATTGCTAATTTCAAACATAGAAACCATTGTGTGAAATACGTCTCTCCCAAATTGCTCATCGAAACTTGTACCTTGCACTATTTTCTCTCAATGCTGCAATATTCTTCAATCACTTTTTCAACCTCATTTTCACGCCATTGGAATTTCTCATGTAGTTTGTTGTTGCCTTGTTTTTCTCGGCTGCATTACCTGGTTCGACTTGCCAGTGCCAGCACAGTTTTAATGCCCAGCTGTGGGCTGCATCTCGGATGATAAAAAGTTGGATTAAGCATTCGGGGATGCTAGTTTTTTTCAGACATCATCCCCAGAATCAGATAGACGTTACCTAAATGAGGCCAATGATTCAACGCGTTTTCCTACCAAAAGGAAAGTTCTATACGGCAATTTCAACTGTTTATGCGACAGCTGCATTTGCTTTCAGTGATATTGTTAATTTCTATCTTGTACTGCATCACCTTGTTTATAGGCAATTTGTTTCCAAGGAGATGTGTTTATTTTGAAAGTGGATTAGAGGAATAGTTATACCTGGCTTGAGAATGTTGTGTCTACCTCCTCAGGCAAGCCATTATGTAGAATTATCTTTGCAAGTATTATGTTTCCTGGAAATGTTTTTTATGATCAGCATCTGGGTGGATAAGACTTGAGAGCTAATTACAGTGACAGAGACATGGACTAGAAAAAATGGAGAAATGGCAGAAATCAACACATAAATGGCATGCCTAAATAGAGTAATTTAGTTTCATAGAATCTGCATTTGCGTGTCACGGTATTTGGCGAGGGTGCTTAAAGAGGTTAATTAAAAAATCAGGCGATGGATGTTAAGCCGAACAAGGGCGAAACTTTTCAGAAGTTGATGGTGGGCACTCAACTAAACTGTTAATGCTCTAAAAGTTATATTAGCATCGGACTTCACGTGTAAGAATCTAAATAGAATGTCACGTCATTTCTCATCTTATCTGGTACAAAATAAATCCATATTTCGTGATAGTCAGGGTGTGCCAAATATTCAATTTACAGACTTTGTAGTTGATGGGTTTGTGAAATTAACTGAGTAACTAAGAATTGCCTTCTGATCGTCACTAAGCGAATTTAATGAAATGTGGCCTCTTGGTTGCCAATTAACAGTCATTACTTTTTTAGGCTGCGTTATCAAGATCCACCTTTGTGCATTTTGTGTCACAGTTGCCAACATTATGAGCCGATGTCAATAAAAAAAATCTATGTCTTAAGTTGATGTTTCGTCTTTGTGCAAAATTTCATATTAATAGCTTATGACATTTTTAAGGAAAATTCAAAGAAATTTAGCGCAATATCTCACCTAAGTTACTTTATGCTGTTCCAGTGCAAGAGTACTTTGCCCCATCATTGGCGAAACACTCTTTTGAAAATACGACTCTAAGAGACTCCATACTCATCTTTTCACTTTGTGTTTTCAACAGCTTGAGGTATCCCTTACGAATGGTTGAATTACATGGTGATTATATATACATACATATACACATACATTTACATATACATTTGTATATACAATGTTCAGACCTTATTAATGCAATTAAAGAGGTTGTATTGACAAGATTTTGCATTCATATTTTCCAAAACACAAAACTTACCATGTATGAATTAGGTGGGGCAAGAAATTCCCACCAAGTAGCCTCATGCAAGTGAGATACAAACATTAGTTTTCCTAATTTGGGTGTGCAAAATGAGGCAAGTTTGTTAAGTATGAGGAGAATTATAGTATGTAAATTTCGTACGTTTTGAAAACTTAAATTCGCTAATCTGGCCCACCTAGCATGAAAAGTGTAATTTGGAAAGTTCGGATGTGAGTGTTAAGCTGAACGTGGATGTTCTGTAATAGTTGCTCTAGAATTCCACCATTTGTGTTTACGTGGCTTTGTAAGAATTCTATCTAAGAACACAGAATAATGTAGCTCAGGTGTAGGATTTGACATAGTGGATTTTGTACATAGGGCGCAGTCACACTAAACGGGGTGAGAATTTTACACAGGTTACTCCCTCTGAGTTTGAGTGGAGTAGTACAATGCTGTGTAAAACGTGGCATCTGTTTAATACATGGCTTATATTGTGTAGTTCTCAGTTCGCCTTCGAAAACACAAAAATACAAAAAGGAACTGATAAGGGCCAACATTTTGAGTAGACAGTGTTGTATGCGAGGCACATTTTTGGTCGAAGTTGCCAGTTTTATTAAAGATATGTTGAAAAGGGCTCATATGTTCTGAGAATGAGTGACAGGGCCTAACTGTTTACTGCCTCTTGAAAATGGAGGTACCTAATTCCTAAAGTTTGGAAAATCTGTTGGTTCCGATGTTTCTTAGTTATGTAACTAGGTGATGGCAAGTTGCATTTTTGAGCAGTACTGGACACAGAGCAGCTGATATGAGGCAGCTGATTGGGTGCGTGTATGTATTAAACATGGACGGAGCAAGGCGACACCCCGGCGATGATTTTTGTCACTGGTTTGAGTGATAGAGCTAGTTGTTCTGGTGTCAACTACACATTTAAACATAAACTGGAGCGAGGCAGAAGGGATCATCGTTTTGTGCTTGCTTGTGTCACTGAGTGCGCGCACACATGCATGCGCGGGGGCACACACACACACACACACACACACACACACACACGCACACACACACACATACACACACACACACTTGTTCTCGATGAGCTGTTCTGTGTTAGTTGCTCTGTGACTTAGTCTCTTGGGTAAATGCGACTGAAGTGGAGTAGCTCGCGTCTTGACAACTTGCGTGGTGTCAAGTGTTCCTCAGCTACAACTTGCCCTCATCAGATTCAGTGTGTTGATTGACCAGCAAGAAGTTTCATTAAATTTGAGTGGCACTGGTTTAATTTATAATGACTGTAATCAGTAGAAATTCAATTACTTTTGTCAGTCATCATGATTCATTAGTTCTGTGGCATATGACTGAACACTAAAGTGCTTAATAATTCTTATCAGCCCATCAACCAATTCTTTAGGGACTGTTTTCATACCAACGTTGATGCGTGGATGTTTTTGGAAGTATCGTTTGGTATGAATGGTTAAATGTGGTATAATTTATTCACCATTCTACTACTTTGAAAATTTCATTTATAATCTCACCATGCATACAATTCTTTAAATTAAAGAACTACACCTGCATAACATTTTTTGGAACACGGTCTTGGAATAAATTTGACGACTCAAAGGTCAACTGGTAATTTTGGTGTGCGCTAACTTCTGTACCAAAGCTGGTGTGAAAGTTAAACCAACTTCTTACTAATCCTCTTCTTGAACCTGAGTAAAGCTGGTTTGAAAGTTCAATTTAAGGACACAGAAAGACTTTTGGAAGCTGTGAATCAGGCCTGACTGAAATGGACTCTGTGAACAAATGACTTTGGAAAAATAGATTAGAACCCTTTACAAAATGTAAAAAGACAAAACAAATTGATAAATCATTGTTAAAAGTGGTATGATTAATTGTTGATAACGGTATGTTATTGTATGGATTACTATATACCTCTGGTAAATGTGCTTTAGATGTTGCTGTCAACATGATGGTATAGTTTTGCGCCAGCACTTCAAGCGTAACTGTAACAGTACAGGATGATCCAAAAATGTACTCACACTTCAGTTCAAAACTGGGAGTTCAAATTGAGTTCCCGTGGATCAAACTCTAACAGTACAGGATGATCCAAAAATCTACTCACACTTCAATTCAAAACTGGGAGTTCAAATTGAGTTATCTGGGATCAGACTCTGACAGAACAGGATGATCCAAAATGTACTCACACTTCAGTTCAAAACTGGGAGTTCAAATTGAGCTATCGTGGATCAGTCTCTAACAGTACAGGATGATCCAAAAATATACTCAGACTTCAGTTCAACACTGGGAGTTCAAATTGAGTTATCGTGGATCAGACTCTAACAGAACAGGATGATCCAAAAATGTACTCAGACTTCAGTTCAAAACTGGGAGTTCAAATTGAGTTATCGTGAATCAGACTCTAAGAGAACAGGATAATCCAAAAATGTACTCAGACTTCAGTTCAAAACTGGGAGTTCAAATTGAGTTATCGTGGATCAGACTCTAAGAGAACAGGATAATACAAAAATGTACTCACACTTCAGTTCAAAACTGGGAGTTCAAATTGAGTTCTGGTAGATCATACTCTTCACCCAGGCCTATCGTGTGGGAAAGTAGGAGCGTAAGCGGTCACATGATCTGTAACCACAGGAACTGCAAGTAAGAGCACTCTGTTTCAATTTATCTGTGTAAATTGTGCTAGATCCTTTACATTACCAAAAAATCACTCAACCTATGTAAAACGAGTTCCTGCCATAGGCCATAGGGCTACCACCTTTCATTAGATGAGTTGATACTGGGCCACCTTGCGATTACTGTGCTGAATTATGTGTCTGAATAACTCCGAAGCTGATGGATACGATAACACTTAACTTCGCAGTTAACCAATGTTAACACTGAGGCAGCGATGTGGAGTTAGCTCTGTGGGAAAGGGACTAAAGGTTCATTGCTCTTGGTTATTTGTTTAGCATTTAGACTGATGTATTTCTGCCAATTTGCATCCACATTCAAGTAATTGCAAACTGACTAGAAATTTCACGGTAATTTATCTTTTGCATGGCATTTGCTAAGTTTAACTTGAGTAACGTAATTACATGTACATTTTGCTCAGCGAGAGATGAAAACTTCCTGTCCATTTTCTATTCATGGTTTTTCAATATTTAATACGTCAGNCAGTGTGATGATTGACCAGCAAGAAGTTTCATTAGATTTGAGTGGCACTGGTTTAATTTATAATGACTGTAATCAGTAGAAATTCAATTACTTTTGTCAGTCATCATGATTCATTAGTTCTGTGGCATATGACTGAACACTAAAGTGCTTAATAATTCTTATCAGCCCATCAACCAATTCTTTAGGGACTGTTTTCATACCAACGTTGATGCGTGGATGTTTTTGGAAGTATCGTTTGGTATGAATGGTTAAATGTGGTATAATTTATTCATCATTCTACTACTTTGAAAATTTCATTTATTATCTCACCATGTATACAATTCTTTAAATTAAAGAACTACGCCTGCATAACATTTTTTGGAACACGGTCTTGGAATAAATTTGATGACTCACATGTCAACTGGTAACTTTGGTATGCGCTAACTTCTGTACCAAAGCTGGTGTGAAAGTTAAACCAACTTCTTGCTAATCTTCTTGAACCTAAGTAAAGCTGGTTTGAAAGTTCAATTTAGGACACAGAAAGACTTTTGGAAGCTGTGAATCAGGCCTGACTGAAATGGATTCTGTGAACAAATGACTTTGGAAAAATAGATTAGAACCTTTTCAAAATGTAAAAAGACACAAAAATATATAAATCATTGTTAAAAGTGGTATGATAAATTGTTGATTAGGTTATTGTATGGATTACTATATACCTTTGGTAAATGTGCTTTAGATGTTGCTGAACATTGTGGTATAGTTTTGCGCCAGCACTTCAAGCGTAACTGTAACAGTACAGGATGATCCAAAAATCTACTCAGCCACACATTTCAATTCAAAACAGGGAGTTCAAATTGAGTTCCGGTGGATCAGACTCTAACACTGTACAGGATGATTCAAAAATGTACTCACACTTCAGTTCAAAACTGGGAGTTCAAATTGAGTTCTCGTGGATCAGACTCTAACAGTACAGGATGATCCAAAAATGTACTCAGACTTCAGTTCAAAACTGGGAGTTCAAATTGAGTTATCGTGGATCAGACTCTAACACTACAGGATGATCCAAAAATTTACTCACACTTCAGTTCAAAACTGGGAGTTCAAATTGAGTTATCGTGAATCAGACTCTAAGAGAACAGGATAATGCAAAAATGTACTCATACTTCAGTTCAAAACTGGGAGTTCAAATTGAGTTATCGTGAATCAGACTCTAAGAGAACAGGATAATCCAAAAATGTACTCACACTTCAGTTCAAAACTGGGAGTTCAAATTGAGTTCTGGTAGATCGTACTCTTCACCCAGGCCTATCGTGTGGGAAAGTAGGAGCGTAAGCGGTCACATGATCTGTAACCACAGGAATTGCAAGTAAGAGCACTCTGTTTCAATTTATCTGTGTAAATTGTGCTAGATTCTTTACATTACCAAAAAATCACTCAACCTACGTAAAACGAGTTCCTGCCATAGGCCATAGGGCTACCACCTTTCTTTAGATGAGTTGATACTGGGCCACCTTGCGATTACTGTGCTGAATTATGTGTCTGAATAACTCCGAAGCTGATGGGTACGATAACACTTAACTTCGCAGTTAACCAATGTTAACACTGAGGCAGCGATGTGGAGTTAGCTCTGTGGGAAAGGGACTAAAGGTTCATTGCTCTTGGTTATTTGTTTAGCATTTAGACTGATGTATTTCTGCCAATTTGCATCCACATTCAAGTAATTGCAAACTGACTAGAAATTTCACGGTAATTTATCTTTTGCATGGCATTTGCTAAGTTTAACTTGAGTAACGTAATTACATGTACATTTTGCTCAGCGAGAGATGAAAACTTCCTGTCCATTTTCTATTCATGGTTTTTCAATATTTAATACGTCAGTGTTAATTTTCTGCTAGGGTATATTTTTGAAGGGGCCACGCCTTCCATCAAAATATCTCATCCACGCGTATTTCTCAAGTTTATCCACGCAACTTTTCTCCATCGTAGTTACAGCCCTTAGCATTTAGCAATAAAACTTTGCTGACGTTGAAAGGCTGCATTTGAGAAAAACGTGAAAAAATCAAGACACCAACAAATAACATGAAAAAACCCAATGGCATGAAAACAAGGCTAGAGAACTGCTTGACGGATGTTTTAACTTTGTGGGTAAATTCTGAAGATTTAAGTGTCCCTGTAATCCAGGGCCATCATGTTACTACCCTGGTCTCATTGAATTTCTGCCTGAAGATGAAACATGACCAGTCTCATATAACTGTAATTTGACCTATCATTATAATGTCCTTGGTGATCTAGCTAATCTATTCTAGCTCTTTAGAGGACCACCTGGAAGGACTGTCTCTTTTAAGAAATGAGAGCACTGTTGTGTGTAAACAAATTCTGTAAACAAGGGGTCAACTGCCAGACTACTTTGATTCCTCCAAGCTACATGTCCTTTCCTACACTCCATACTTGTTCTGGTTACCGCTAAGGGTTTTATATTATAGGCCCCCGCCTTTGGCTGCTGTAAAAAAACAGCAAGAGCGTGAGGAAATAATGAGTCCGACCCCGGCAATTAACATGCGGCTGACGGGGGGTGGGGGGCTCAGACCCTATTGCAAGTGTCCGATTCAGACCACCAGCGCAATGGTTGTCGTTTTTTAGTCCTCCGATTGTTTTTTAGTAGGAGATCCACAGCCGCGGGAATTCGGGCCCCGCTGTTTTTTAGACTGGGTGCGCCCATGCACTCGTCCTTTGCGCACTTGCCCGAGACAAAATGTTGGGCCCCTACCCCCTTTATGCCATCCTGGATCCGCCACTTTATATAAGGGAAATAAAAAATCCAGGTGAGGGTACCCGCGCATGGGTGCTTAAAAACAAAGTTTTTGAGAAGTCGGGTTAGGCACTTAAACTCTGTACAAATTGGGTATCGGTAGTTAGAAGAGTATGCCATTAGGTGGTTAAAGCCAAACATGATGAGGTTTAACTCCAACGAGTAGCTGAAGTAAAATGGTAAATCCTCAGGCCAGGTGTCTTGAACTTAATTAAGTCTGGTTTTTATTGAAGAAGCATCTTGGCCAGTGTTATCAATTTTAGAAGTGTCTGTTGCTAAGTGGTTAACACCACTGAAGCTAAAGACTTGCTAGCTATGACGTAGATTTCAGATTATATGCATGGTTTCCGCTTGTCTTGAAGGAAGCGGTGGCTCAGTCTGTTGAGTTCAGAGAGTTAAATTGAATTATTGGCTGTCACTCTTTATGGGTAGTCTTGGCAATTTATTTTAGGGGATATAATTCATTGTAGACCATGTCCTCCTCCTTTGCAGAAAGAAAAAATAAATTAACTAGTTTATGACAACTTGAGTTGTTTCTAGTTTACCCTAGGTTAAACACCATTGAAAGTAGCATTTGCTGCCGGATTCCACAGACAAGGATACCTCTTAATTTTATTATTATTCCATGTGTTTTGAATAGAAGAAATAACACTTTAGTTATAAATAGCATAAGATGTGTCAATCTGACCTTCAGGTGCTAATTTGATATGTTCACTGTGGATAGGGAATGTATTACGAAATGTCCACTTAAGGACTAAATAACAAATACAAACTTCATTTTAGCCTAAAACCTATGGTTTAAAAATGGTATGGTCATTGACAGCTAGGGGCTTAAATTCTGTTTTATTGCCAACTCTTTTGAAAAATGTTGTTGACTGAACAAATTTTAATGGTAGATTCCACTGGGTTGTCCAAACTGTTATGTAACCCTGTTAGGAAATGAGTTCTCAGAGGCAGAACCAGTAGTCTTGTTTGAATGAAGGGGCACGATAATGTGTACTTCATTCATTACAGATATCAAACATGGGGGCTCTGATTAGTGGGGCCAAGAGTCACTCTGCATGGGTCTGGATCAACTTTTAAGTTAGCCATATATTGTGCCCCATTGCTCATACATGGTATATGTATATTCACGTTAGTTGGATTTAATCACCTTTGTTTTTCCATAGTGGTGTCGATTCCAACCTATCTCTTTGGTCTAAATGAGTATTTCTGTTTGACCACTTATTATAGTAATAAGTTTTGTGTCGTTTCGTTGTCCGAATGATAATTTCCTGTACATTTATTGACTTTGAAGTTTACCTGTTGAAGGTAAATAGTTTTTTACCTACCTATACCTTGCCTATTCCCCAATTTTAATAATCCTTTATTGTAGCCGTGTTTAATTTATTTACAGTCTATTTCATTCCTCTAACCTTTTTGAGCGCCTAAGGATATATGATAACAAGGCATTAATATGGATAAGAGCTTCAAGGATTTCAATGACTCGCATAATGGTCTGAGCTATTTTGGAGAAGTCTTCTCTCATGCCAACAGGGGATGTTGGGATGTTAATCTGGTGTAAACACTTTATGGCAATATTAGCTTGCTTGATGCCAGTTTCTGTGGTAACCTCAGAAGCCTGGTTGCAGCTGACTTGGCTGTGGGCTGGTCTGTCACCACAGGCATTCTGTGTTGTGGTTTGTTAGTGGAAAGCAAGTTTGTTTTGCCAGCCAGCTATTACTGGATGTACACTCACCAACACACCACAAACCATCCTGTCATCAGTTGATCTGGTGGATGAGTGTTTTGTTAGGGTCATCAACATGTCTCACCCTGAACTGATGAACTAGTGTCCTGCTATCCAGGAGTAGTTGGAATGATGTGTTATATAACACTATACAATCTTATGTAGCATAATGGATATGTATTTATGAGGCTATCAAATGCTATCTGCCTTGCATCAGTGATGTTCACAATTGATTGAGGTGTTGTGGTGGTTCTTCCATGGTGTTCTGGATCTCTGTATATCAACAGGGCTAGTTTCAATTTTGGATCACAAAGTGCAATAGGCTCTTCAGCCTTTGGTGACAGTTCTGGACTAGACACACTGTTGGTATTAGCCGTTTTGGTGCTGTGGTTTGGAGTACGAGTTTTTTCTGTGACGTGAATTTATCACCATGGTGGCGGACAAAACATGATATAATACAATCTATCTTGGACATGGAGGAAATTATTAATTATCGTTTTTCCCCTGATACTGTCTGTGAAGTAAGTCTTATTCTTTGTTTATGATGCTTTCCAATTCAGTGATTTCTGAGGGGAATTGAATTGTCATATTTATTGCATTAATTCATGGTTTTTGTGATCCCCTGCGACTGTTAATTTCCCCACCATTTTCTATGTAAATATTGAACTCAGAAATATTTGATCTGTGCAATAATCTTGTCATTGGGAGTTGCATGCACTCAAGCAAATAAGATGCGCTTCCTGTTTATATCATTCTTTTTTCAGATCTACGACATTACATTGTCTGATAAACTAGCGGAGATGGTCTTATGAATTTTGAAATTTTGAGAACTGAATTTCCATTGTGGAGTTGAACGAATATCTCAAAATTAAGTCATTATTATTGAGATGTGTTCTACATTTTGGTCTTGGAGCGATAACTAGTCAGGCTAGAATTTTGCAGATGGTCGTAAATCATGGGTGCAGGTCACACGCAATAGGCTTTTTGAAGTATACAAGGTCAATGAAAGCAGGCGTGCGTTTAGTAGACGCTAGGACCTATGCTAGGACCTAGCTAAAACCTAGTCAAAGTCACGTGTTTTCATTTACAATGCACGGCAATATCTCACGTAATCTCGCTAAGTCTTGCTTTTTAGCGAGGTCCTAGCGTTACTGAACGGGAGGCAGGTCTTTGTGAACCCAACTCTTAGTCATGCAACCCCTTACGGATTCTGAATAGCCCAGCCCAGAAAGGAAGTACAAGTGCAGGAATCGTCATTTAGGTCCCATCCACAGTCTGTTGTGTTAAACTAATGACCACCAGTTTCAATAGCTTTGCTATTGTTATGAAAGACTGAAAAACAGGCAGTCCATTCCTGTACACTATTGAAATACTAGAGACACCCAGAACACTCCTGGAGAGCTGGCATCTGTGCTGCTGGTCAACAACCTTGAGGAGTTGCCACAAGTCTAATTTCTGATCAAATTAGGTTTTCAGATAACTTCCTTAGTTCACTGACAGTAGGCCTATTCATTAAAGCTGCGTTTCCCCGTTTGAGCTGGCTAAAAAACAAAAATCAAATTAGGCCTTTTACTTTCATAAAATCGATCTCAGACTTTCCGTGATTGGATTCCATTTATGACTGGAGTTGGTAACGGAAATAGAATTCAAACACGTTAAGGATTAGTATGAGACTGATTTTAGGAGAGTTAAAAGGCTGATTTGATTTTTATTTTTATGCACCCACATATTTATATGTGGACGCATTATGCCGTCATCTCCGTCCGGCGTCCGTCCGGCATCCGCTGCTCTGTCTCCAAAACCCTTTGACGTACGTTCATGAAATTTTGCACGTTTCTATCAGGGATGGGACAGCATAAGCGAACTTTCGGACGGATCTGACAACTGGTGTGCCCCCTAGTGGCAATTTTAGTTTTTTATGCTTACCTCTATATCTTCAAAGGTCCTCAACGTATTTTTATAAAACTTGGCATATAGGCATCTATTAGTGAGGTGACGCTATCCTCACGTTTTCGAGTGGATTCGACGTAGTTTGCGTCACCTAGTGGCCGTTTTTGCCGTTTTCTAGTCTGTTTTTTGGCGTCTACCCCTCTATCAACCAAACCGCTCTAAGGATGATTGTGGAAATTGGCATGTATGTTTTTACTATGAAGAGGACGGCTGATGATGATTTTCTGATGATTTCGACTACTGTGGCGCTTCCTAGTGACAGTTTTGTTTCTTTTCACGCCCATGGCTGTATCTCCTGAACCGTTGGCAGGACATTTACTAAATTCTGCAGGTGTATTTATATGATGTTGACAATAGATGGTGACGACTTTCGGAAGGATCTGACTACCGGTGTGGCCCCTAATGGCAATTTAATTTTTTTACGTTTATCTCTGTATCTTCAAAGATCCTCAACGCATTTTCATAAAATTTGAAATATAGGCATCTATTAGTGAAATGACGCTTTCCTGCGGTTTTCGGATAGATTTGACATAGCTTGCGCCACCTGCTCTGTTTTTTGACATTAACCCCTCTATCAACCAAACCGCTCTAAGGATGATTGTGAAAATTGGCATGTATGTTCTTACTACGAAGTTGACGATGATTTTCCGACTACTTAGACTACTGTGGTGCCTCCTAGTGGCAGTTTTGTTTTTTTTGCGCCCATGGCTGTATGTCCTTAACCGTTAGCAGCATCTTTGCTAAATTTAGCTAGTGTATTAAAATGATGTTGACAACGGATGACAACAACTTTCGGATGGATCTGACTACCAGTGTGCCCCCTACTGGCAATTTTCATTTTTTAGGCTTACTTCTGTGTCTCCAAAAGTCCTCAACAGATTATCAGAAAGTTTGGAATATAGGCATTTATTGGTGAGATGATGCTATTCTTCCGCTTTCGAATGGAATCGAGGTACTTTGCGCGTCCTAGTGGCCATTTTTGGTGTTTTCGATTCTTATTTTTTGGCGTCCACCCCTCGATCAACCAAACCATTCTAAGGATGATTTTGAAAATTGGCGTATATGTTCTCAGTGTGAAGAGGACATTTGATGATAACGAATCCGAATACTGTGGCGCCTCCTAGTGGTAGTTTTGTTTTGTTTTGCGCCCATAGCTGAATCTCTTAAACTCACTTCAGGATCTTTATTAAATTTAGTAATTGTATTTATATGAAGCTAACAACAGACAATGAAGTCTTTTAGACGGATCCAATGAATGCTGTGCCCCATAGTGGCAATTTCATTTTTTCTGTTTTCGTTTGTTTCTCTGAAGTTCCATGACAGATTTTTATGAAATTTGGTAAATAGCTTTCTGTTAAAGAAGTGGTGGCATGTTCCCGTTTTCAGATGGTTTTGGACGTTTTTTCACCATCTAGTGGCTATTTTTTAAAACAAATAAACAACCCTAGAAGCACTCCGTTTGCGTTGCATTCATGGGTGCATTTCAACGCTCTGCATTGCTCTTGTTTAGCCAGCTAAAGAGGGCGAAGTATAGCTTTAATTACTCATGTCTTGTGTTAGCATATGTAAAATGCATTGTGGAAACAAAAAAGAAAGGATTCAAAAAATGAAATGCAAATGTTCCTTGTTTGACCCACATNTGGCTGTATGTCCTTAACCGTTAGCAGCATCTTTGCTAAATTTAGCTAGTGTATTAAATTGATGTTGACAACGGATGACAACAACTTTCGGATGGATCTGACTACCAGTGTGCCCCCTACTGGCAATTTTCATTTTTTAGGCTTACTTCTGTGTCTCCAAAGGTCCTCAACAGATTATCAGAAAGTTTGGAATATAGGCATTTATTGGTGAGATGATGCTATTCTTCCGCTTTCGAATGGAATCGAGGTACTTTGCGCCACCTAGTGGCCATTTTTGGTGTTTTCGAGTCTTATTTTTTGGCGTCCACCCCTCGATCAACCAAACCATTCTAAGGATGATTTTGAAAATTGGCGTATATGTTCTCAGTGTGAAGAGGACATTTGATGATAACGAATCCGAATACTGTGGCGCCTCCTAGTGGTAGTTTTGTTTTGTTTTGCGCCCATAGCTGCATCTCTTAAACTCACTGCAGGATCTTTATTAAATTTAGTAATTGTATTTATATGAAGCTAACAACAGACAACGAGGTCTTTTAGACGGATCCAATGAATGCTGTGCCCCATAGTGGCAATTTCATTTTTTCTGTTTTCGTTTGTTTCTCTGAAGTTCCATGACAGATTTTTATGAAATTTGGTAAATAGCTTTCTGTTAAAGAAGCGGTGGCATGTTCCTGTTTTCAGATGGTTTTGGACGTTTTTTCACCATCTAGTGGCTATTTTTTTAAACAAATAAACAACCCTAGAAGCACTCCGTTTGCGTTGCATTCATGGGTGCATTTCAACGCTCTGCATTGCTCTTGTTTAGCCAGCTAAAGAGGGCGAAGTATAGCTTTAATTATTCATGTCTATTGTTAGCATATGTAAAATGCATTGTGGAAACAAAAAGAAAGGATTAAAAAATGAAATGCGAATGTTCCTTGCTTGACCCACATCATTGTCCTCTGAGGGTGACAATTCAGGTTTCACCTTCTTGATTTGCTGGCTATACAATGCCTCTTGACAGTCAAATTTTCATCCTCTTGATATTGCTGGGCACAGTGTCTGCTGTCTTTCATTAAAAACTGGCCAGAATAGAAATATCCTGGTGTTTGTTATGGTAAAGAATTACATACCTGATTAGGTAACCTATTCTATTGAGGGTCATTGTATTCACCTGTGGGTGGAGATTAAGTAGTTACAATCCCTGACATACCTGGTTAGTCCTATATTGACTGGCTTATTCAACAGCCCCCCCCTTCCAAGAAGCTGACTTTAGTTCATTTTTAGTCAAGTCTAACATATGTGTCAACTTCTGAATTTTAAAACTTCTATATCTGGTAAGGTAGTCAAAATTAAGACAAAGCTTAATTCAAAAACTGAAGTCAAACTTGAGATATCTTTCTTGAAATCAGTGGACAAATTTAAGATTTATCTTAAAACTGACTGAAATTTAAGCTTTGTCTTAGCTAAGTCGGTTTTCCCAGCACTTACTCAGATTTTGTAGAAGCCAGTTGGTACTAGCTGGCTTCTACAAAAACTTCTGAAGGAGTGTTGGTAATTTGTTCGATAAAAAATATAACCATTCTGTTACTAGCAGTATTATATATTATATGTATAATACGGTATCATGGACAGCCTTTGACTCCTCACAGGAACATGTTTGTATTTTGCCCTCATCTGGGTCTTTCTCAATGCCACCAGTTAGAACTGGCAGGTCATAAAATTCTCGAAATAAGCTATCAATGCAAAGTTTTCTGGTATACCCATGTGACAATGTGACAGGAAGGTGAATGACCGGTTGTCATTTATCGTAATTCTTGAACTCTGCTTCTTTCTAACATTTGGTGCAAGCTCCGACTTTCAGCAAAACAATATTTTTTACTGTCTCAAACTGGAAAATGTTTGCCCTAATTCGACTACGTGAAGAACAACATAGTTGAACAATACCTTGATCAGAGTCATGGGTTTGAAAGCAGTGATTTTTCAAGGTGCACGCCTGATCAAGACATCTCTCATGCTACAGATGTCTGACAGTTCAGACAGACTGTTCACAGTCTCACTGGATAATGACACACATTTAACAACAGGTAATTAATTTCCGAAGCTTGCTTCTCATCAGTGTCATCACATACCTTCATTTGGGTGAAGTCTCAGAGTGTTTAATTTGACATACTCAAAAATAGGATTGTACCTTTAAGGTGTGTGAAAGATTTTAAAGGTCAACCATGCCTCCCTTCATGCAAAAATGAGCTGTGAATAATTACGATTTATTTATTTAACATCACCTGTTGAGTTTTTGCGATTGTTTCACCATCATGGGCGTACATATCTATTTCTGTTGCGGTTGCTCCAGAGATTTCAAAGGACAAGGAAAGAGATTCCTTCAGACCACCCTCAGCACAGAATCGAACCTGGAATCCTTGCAGGTTCAGACAAACGCTCTGCTAGTAGAGCTAAAAGACCCACTAGATGATTTTAAACATCTAGGCCCAGTTGCATAAAAGTTATATGCTGCATAGCAACAATGACGTGGTATTATCACGCACCATGTTATTGTTGAACAATGCACCAAAGTTTTATGCAACCCAGCCCTGGTTAAGTCCCCAGCCTTGATTTCAGAAATTGTATGGAACACAATGGATAATAAAATCACAAAACCCAACAGATGGATTTTGTTGTTTGATGACTCTGCTTAGTGCTAACAATGATTCCAAAATGTGTTTTTCCGCTGTGAAACCGTTAATGTCTCCCTAAGCATGTAACTCAAACTCACTGTCATTTGGCTTAGAGTAAGATAAGGTTTTGGTGCTTTATACTCAGTTTCATGTGCTGGTAGGAGGGCGTGCCATCCCTGTTTGATGTTTATAGAAGTTAGTGTAAACATTAGCTCTCAGTTATGACAAAAAACAGTCATAGTCCATGTCAGTGTTTAACTTGTGACTGGCTAACTGGAGTACTGAGAATAGCTACAAATCTCGTTGCTTGAAAATCTCAACTATTTATTCAGCAACCTCTGCAATTCATCAACCAAGATCTTTCACTTGCATAGCATTCAGTGTTGTGGGAAACTTGAGTATTGTTTTTGTCTCTAATTCCTCAACAAAAAACCCATTAAAATAGCTCAATATTTTGATTGCTACAACCAAGGTTGTCTGATTTGAAAATACAAAATTTCTAACCTTTATATATCTTTCGTATCCTGAAATGAAAAGCTCTAACAGTTAAGCTTTCCTGGGAACATGTTCTGTTGGTATTTTTGTTCAACCATCAAATTAGCAATCTGCATTTTCAAAAGGTTATTTTTCTTGATGTCTTTGTTGAACTTCTCAGCAATTTGTTTTGCTTGTACATGAAATTAGTGCCAAGAGGCAATTGCAGTCTGGCATAGTGTCCCTCTCAACTGAAAGATGGAGAGTTCAAATCTCAACAAACGTCTCTGCTAGACCCTTGAGCAAGGTCTGTGAGGGTTGCATAAAATATTCCCCAGGGACTCAACTAGGTTCCCTAAATCTGCGTATTAATGGACTCATGTATTCACTGATTGTCCTTTTTATGATGTTTCAGTCTTATAACTAAGTCAATTTGCGACTTTGATACAAATTCTGAGTTAACTCTATGTTGAATTATTGTTATTACTGAAAATAAGTAGGGATCTTTTCATGCGACGCCCTTAATTTAAGGACTAAGTCCCTAATTATTTTGACTTAATTAAGGGATCAATTTTTATATATAATTATTAGAAAATGTCATTAGTCAAAGAGGAGCTCATACAAAAGATAAAATGACTGAAAAATACTACATCTGTGAATAAAGAACGAAACAAATATGCAAGATTTTGGAAGCTTAGTTGAATCTATCCATGCAACCAGGCAGTGGTTCTTCTATCCTTGGTTTTTAAAAGTTTTTGTGTAGTGTGTCTGTGCTGTTTTAACTGTATATTTTGTTAAATTTGATTTGCTATGATTGTGAAGTGTTGTGTCAATATAATTCAATTTAACTAGAAAATTAAGTATAACAATAAGAAATGTTGATGTAATTGGATTTGACTATAAAATGTAGTGCAACAGTCTAAGAATATTGAAAAATATGTGTTAGTGCCTGGTTTAGAAAGTGGAGAAGTTTAATTATAACGTGAGGTACCCTTGAAATCAATTCCAAACCAGGATTTGGTGGATATCTATCTCATTGAGTCTAGCGTGATCCTATATTGTTGCCGCAACCTATACTAATAAGGTCACCAAAGTTTGGCTCTGACCTTACCCACTACTCTGTTAAAAGCAAAATTTCACCTCTAGTGGGAAAGCACTTTTAATTGACAAACACAATAGATCGTCAACTTTCTAGTGTTAGTTCATTCAACTCCTACAACTGATGTCATTAGATCTTCGTGCTTATTAAGCCTACTTGGGGTCAACCCTCGTGTTGGACTTTACAGAGATTTTGTTTTTAAACATGGATGCTCTGTTTAACTCCAAGCCAGAGTTCTGAGTTTTCGATTTGTTTAACCCTGAAAAAATATCGTCTACATGTTTATTGTGGACACTTCCACATTCCATTGTTAAATCAAGAATGTTTATTGAATTGGTATTGTAGAAATCTTTTGCATATGATAAACTATGCTAAACTTGTGATCAGACAAAAATTTCTGAATACGGTACACTCCTTAATTCAGTACTCAAAATTTAAAATCAACTGATAGGTTTGCACAAATTTGTCATCTATAAGGTTGAGATTATCTAAAGTAATCTCTGTGGATAATGTGCTGGAGCCATTTGGTTAAGGACATGATAGTTTTTAGGGTTAAAAATGTAGTTTTGTTAGTGTAGTTATGCTGGGTGGATTTCTGGATTTTATGGGCTATAAAACAGCAAAAGCGGTTGTTTTTGTACTTGAAGTGGAGGGTGGCGTCTTTATCATTTGAATGTGCTTCAAGTCCCGTCCACACCCAGTTTACCCAGTTTGCACTGGTGCAAGTTAACCCACTGTTAAGTGGAGCATACCCCCCCCCACACACACACACATCCGATAACAGGGGTAAGGCAGAAGTTGTCGTTCCATGGGTGTCGACGTACACGTAGTGCAAAAACGGCGACCCGTCTATACGTAGCCGGAGCTGATAATTACTTGTGCCTTGCCCCAAGTTTGTGAGCACACAGGAATAAGAAATGGTGCACGTTGCCCTACCTCGATAAGGTAGAATAAATTGTCACAGGTGGGGTAAGTTGCATTAGTTTAAATATAGCATCCACACAGCCTCCAAACCTAGCGGCAACTCTTTCTAGGTGTAACTTGTTCTAGGATAAGTCGGTGTGTGGACGTCTGTGTGTGGACGGCACTTAAAATACTCAGGCATTTGCTATATTGCCCTTTAACCTTTGCTAACATAGCATAAGGCTGTTACCTGTGAGAGCTTGAGTTTGCATCTATCGTGGGGCTGAACTCAAAAATGCAATATTCGTGTCACTTAAGACAACTATTTTGGGCTGTCTTTGAATTTTACAAGTTTGACCAGGATCCAGTGGAAATTTTATTTCTAGTTTTTGTTATTTTTGACAGGAATAGGTGTACACTGGCACAGCTCTGTAAATTTCAGAAATAGATCCGCTGTGGGCTTTGTACGAGTCTCTACTTACGGTACATAATTCTTGGAGTGTCGTGTTCTTTGAAATGTGAAATACATTTCCAACTTTTTTTTAGATAATTGAAAGTATTTCTGTGGAAAAGGCCCGAGTCTTGGCAATCAAATACTGGGAAGATAGTTAAGCATCTTTGGTTTTGTTAGAATACACAAATTGTCTGGTTGAGATTGAATTGTTGGCAATGTCAAAGCTGAAAACAAGTTTCCACTATGATGACAATATCAAGGATTTTGACGTTGGAAATAGCTGGAAAGTGTTTATTTGAACTAAATTCACTGCAATGTTTTTCATGCATTTCGTACCACATTCAGTTCTTGGCAGGAAATGTATCGTTAATTCAACAGAGCAGTTTTATTGGCCATCAAATTCTCATTAGATTGAGTACACTATAATTCAAGACTCTTGGTGAATGAAAAAAATAATAAATCGACACATTGAAGTGTTTACATGTACATTTAATTGGTGAAAGTGCAGATTGCTTCAATATTGTGTTCTTGTCTGTTGTGGACAAAATCGTTGGCAATGACATGTCAGATGCCATTTTAAAGCTGCTTCTAACCTGTGTTTGGTCTAAGAAACTTGCCACTGTGACAGATCAACTAGATGAGTCTGTTCTCAAGTGATAACAGTCTGCTAATTCTTTAAAAACTCAGAAATCATGTCTTATTTGAGTTTGGAAGAAGTCTGGCCCACTTCAATGCCTGTAAGTGATCAAAATCAAAGCAAAGATATTTGTTTGACCCAAGGCAGGCTATAACAGTTTTAAATGTTTCTGTTAGTTTAAAGATACACCTGGCCCTGTTTAGCTGGCTTGAAATGAAAATTATTAATAGGCTATTTACCCTTATAAAGTTGGTTTCAAACTTTTCCTTCCCATAATAGGACTTGCTTTGCGCTATGAAGAACATAAAACCCTCAACAGGTCAAGAAATGAGCCGGATTAAGAGTCGCTTACAAGGGCCCTATTTTGAGAACTAGTTTTCTAACTGACATGGAAGTGGTTCTCAAAATCAAGAACTCCTGTATGGGACTATTACCCCCCCCCCCGTGAGTGCAGTAGCTTTTGTGGCTCCTCTGATAAGAACTTGAAATAGGTGACAGCTAAACAGGACAAAATGCATATTTGAGAAACAGTTTGGTAATATATCAGATAATTAAACATACATTTGCTCATTCCTATTAGAGATTCACTAGTGTCTGTAATCTTTGCTCTTGCCATTTTTTTCATAGATCTCAATGCGGCTTTGATTACAAACAAACTTCCAAAGATTAACTTCAAAGCAGTTGTTATCTTAAAGTCTTGTAATGAAGAGGTTCAACAGACATTTTGAGTGTTGCATGAAATACATTTTCCTTAGAAAGTGGTCATTGACTGATATTTCTTAGCCCGAGATAATGCAATTATAGATTTGCTGCCAGTTCGGACGGAAATGTCCTGTTCTAAGCAATTCGCTTCTGATGGAATATTTTTTGTAATATATTACTTTTATTCTGAATAGTGTCGAAAAAGCGGTAAACGTAGTAGTCACTTTCAGGAGTCCGGGAATTTGAGAACCTGTTTTCTCTACTGAAAAACGGGCATCAACCTGATTCTCAAAATGCGGGAAGCCGGTAAATGACTATTGTTGGTCTTAAAAGCACAGTATATATTCTGGAAAACCCGGTATGGTCTTGTGATATCATTTTTATCATGCAAATGTTATTCCGTGGTGTTGGTTTTCAATTTGTCAATCATGTCCAGCATTTTGTTGGCTCTACAGTAGTACCTTGGGCAGCAGTTATTTCGAGATGATTGCTCAGTTTTTGAACACTTGAGTAACTAAAGTACTCCAAGAATAAATAGATATTTACCCAAGATAGAAAAAAGTTACAAGCTTGATACCTTTGTCTAGATAACCTGGTTTTCCTTTTTCAAAAATGTAGGAAACAAACTTAAAATTGTCTTGTTTTCCTTTTCGCAAACTACCAGTTTCTGTTTTGCTAGTTCAAAATAAATTATGCTGCAACTGTGTTTTACGTATAATTTGGTGCATGCCATGTTTATTGTTACTTAAAATTTGAAAAAGATCAGCGCCATCTTCAGAAAGAAGGAGTAGCTACATGAACATGTCTGCTGCAAATTGATGTTGAAAGATTCGAAACCAAAATATGTCACAATTGATAGTTTATATAAGTAATTTTTGGTAATTAAAAATGAACAAAAATATTGGAATAATGGTATCCGTTACAGAAATATGGAATTTTACTTAGTTTCTAAATCTCTTAATTCCTTGAAAGAAGTCCATGAATTCTGTCCCTTTTTTGATATTGTGGAAAACCAGATATCTTATTAGTTGTTACTCATCCAACAATTTGTGAACACAGACACTGACTCAACTAGACACATCATAACACCTTCCTATAATTAATTGGAGGTTTGCTGTGTCAAACAAACTGTAATTCCTATCCGTGGTATGATCATTTTTTTGTCTTGCTATAGGTGATTCATTAGTGATAAATACGGCAACATCCCCTCTTTCACAAGTTTTGTTGAATGCACGGGATATATTGGCTCCGTTCAGATAAAGTCAAAATATCTGCGTATTTAATAGTTTGGTAAACAGCAATAAATATTTTAGATCTCTTGATGTTTTTGTATTCAATACTTTATTGTTTGTGATACTCCACCAATCAGTTATGGCCATGAGAGGACACTTCACATGTTCTGGTATACGAAAGAAGCTTCGTAATATTAACCAAAAATGTAAAAACGTGTAGTTAGTGGATATCTGGCGAGAGACACAACATTGTTCTCTCGGGGCACTCAATTCCGGGACCAAAAACTCATACAATCAGTTGTTGTTAATAAAAAGAATTCATTAGAAAATGACTTCTTCCTGGCTAAAACAGGAAAATAACCACAAGAACACATGTGCTAGGCACACAAGACTGGGTGCTGTGGCTGTGGGGAGTGAACTATCTTTCGCATGGGCTTTTAAGCATGATATGAGTACGCCAGGGATGACTGATTATTGCATTATGTTCTCTTCTGACTTCAGTCAAAACATCACTTGATGTGGAAAAAATTCATAAAGAAATATCTGCTCCTTGTTGCGACTTTTTGAACTAACTTTTTTATCACTGTGATACAGTGACTTTAAAGATCTATCTTTTGTGCTGAAAATGTGATTGAAACAACAAATAGATGCCTTTGTTAATTGCTCAAAAGTGGACATCTTTTGTATCTTTTTTAATCTTCTGTATTTCATGAAAATTATGGAATAATTGTGGAAATCTATTCATGTTAGATGCTATGTCTTTCGTGCTAGTTCATGATATTCAAAACGAAATGGCAAAACTGAATAATGATTGAGATTAGAAATTGATAATTTGTGTAAGGACTCGATATCGATAGCAATACTTCATCTTTTTTCACAAAAGCTCAGTTAGTGCTTCAGGTGAGTCTCAAATGAAATCTTCCCACCATGAATAATTCATTTAGTCATAGCACTATTAATACAAAAGTCACTATTTATCCTGGTAAAAAAGTTTGAGGTGAGGAAGTATATCTTACTTAATGTCCGAAAGAATAGAAATGTAGATATCAGTCTATGTTTGTGCGATTCTTCATACAAACCTATCACTGCTTTATTTACAGAATGACAATATTTGCCTGAGCTGTGTTGCTACAAAAGACCATGGGTCGGACAGAGTCAGTCTCGCTGCCGAAGGATTCGGTAACAGGCATTGCTGTTTGGAAAATCTTTCTGGCAAGGTAAATTCTTTTTAAGGAAATTAAGTATTTATTTGAATCAAGTTCAAAGGGTGGACTTAAAGGGACCCAGTTGTGTGCCTTATCTGCTCAGTAACAAGTTTCCCTGATGGTCTGCCCACCTACCCGTGAATTACAAGATTTTTCGCAACCAGCTTGTCTACATTCCAGCAGTGTTTTTTTTCTGATTGTTTCACATGAAGTGTGTTGTAAATGTATCTCCATTACACTGATTGACCATTGGGTTAAGCACCCACACTTCGACTTCTCTCAAAAAATTTAATTTTAAGCACCCCTGATTTCTAGTTTTTAAATTTAAGTACTCTGGGCATTAACCCGGTAGAATACGGTATGTTCAATTCAAGTGTTCCATCCGCACAACATTGAAGCCTAGATTAGTTGTATTAATTCACTTAAAACCTGTCTTAGTTATGTTTCCTCTCTGGTATCCGGTATCCATCAAGGATTTATCTGTCAACATATTTTGTACTTATTGCCATTGCTTGAGACAGAGAAGGTAATTACCTGTCATTTCTGACCTTAATTTTGTCATTCACCACATAAAAGCCCTTTTCCAATAACTAGACCATTATCTCATTCTGATGAGATAAACATAAATCAAACATCCTGTGAAAATCAGAACTTGGAGGAGAGAATTGTTTGCTCCCAAGTTGGAACTCGAAGTCCACTAGGTGGCGGTTGTGTAACAAAAAGGGTCCTACTCGTGGAGATCCATGCCTTCATAATGTCACATGGTACCCTTGTTATAGGGAAGCCCCCATACTAACGAATGGGGTCAGTTCGATAACGCTAGGATTTTGCTAGGACTTCGCTAGAAATGCAAGACTTCGTGAGATTCAGCGAGATTTTGCCGTCTATTTTAAATGAGAACACATGATTTTGGTTAGATTTTTCCTGCCCCGAGACTGTTCTCTGAACTCTATCCAGTTTTATTCTGTCAATCTATTCAGATGTCATAGGGAGATACCTTTACACATAAGTACCTCCTAATGATCATCGTTCAGCACAGGTGAATAAATTTTCTTCATTTGCCATAATAATCAACAACACTGTGGTAGTCCTTTAGTTGATTGGCCACGAAATTGCCAAAACGTCATACCTCCATTTTTGCAAAGACTGGCTGTGTCGTCATTAAATAGTTGGTAGAATAGATGATTAATAGTTTCTTGTTTTCACAACCAGAAAGAACATAATTCCTTGGGAGTTTCGGCTCCAGTCAGCAGCCGTCTTCCGAAGTTATTGGACACTAGGTGGCATGGTGATCAGGCTGTTCCAAATTTTAGACTACCTATAACCTCCGTCGTCCCTGTTTAAAATTTGACAGCTGTGTCATCGATGCAAGTGAACCTTGTGTTGTATGTATAGAGCTGTATGCAGTGTAAAACCTGCAGTAGTGAGGATAGCAGAATTTTCTTACATCAAAATTCTTCAGTTTGGAAGAGTGAAAAATTTGCTACTCTGTTGTAGCTCAAATATTGTATCAAATTCTAGAAATAAGCAATGTTGGAATTTGTGAATTGCTATTACATGACAAAGATGGGTCATTCACCTTGGAGTTACACACAACGATGACGCATGAAAATGTTGCATCGGTGGCTATTTTCTTCAACATTTTATGAACTGCCAAGTTAATTGTCACACTCTGTTGTTGATGCGCATCTCAATGTCAACATCTCAGAAATATGATGAATGCCAAAATCGCCCACTGCCAATCTTAAGAATGAAGAAAATTCAATTTTGACTGAAAATTTAGACACTTCCAAACGGGAGAATTTTTTTATTGTAATTGTAATATTTGGTACGAAATTTGACAAAATACGAGTCTATTTTTCAATCATAATTTACACTAGATAGGAGGATTGTCGCAGGTAATCTTTCTTGTGAGCATTATCGTACAGTCTTGGTGGAGGGAATGTGAAAAAAGTGATTAATGGAAGCTCACTGTATGGGTTATTTTCATGACCTGTGTAGAAATTGCCGGGGTCAAATCTATCCTTTAACTGGGAGTTCTGCCAAGTACATGTATTAAGTGAGTAATTGATATTGGAAATCATTTGCCTTTCGCCTAAAAGCTGGATCTTATGTAATAGTAATTGTGACCCCTATGAACAACACGGCTAGTTGCATACTGTCGCACTCCATGAAGAACAAAATTGGAATCCACTTTGCTAAGTGCACCACTATTAATTGTAGAGTCAAACCAGTCCCAAACTCAGTATATCAAATATGACCCGCATTAAGTTGCACTAAGTTAATGGAGTCTGTAACAATTGCCAACTATCCCAGAGCTGTATCTCTTACGAAAGAGCAGTTGCTACCCCTATGAACAATGCAGGCGTACTTAATTTTACAATGTACTTTCACAACATTGACTACGGTAAAATCTCATTAATTTAGGACAAAAATTATTCTTTAAAAATTGACATTTCAAAAGAATGTCTAACGGTAGCTGCAGATGATAGAAATTGGACATAGAAAAGCATTAAGTTAGTGCTAATTGTCGATAAAAAAATGAGATAAGTTTTAAGTTTCACTTTTTCGACCATATTGTGTCCTACACAAATGAAATTTTACCACTATACGGTGGGATAACACGCAACGACTGCTGATTATGAATGACATGAAATATACTGTAAGTCATTCATTTTTTGGTCACCATACGACAAAAACTGTATTATAATTTATTGTGCAAATTCTACTCCATCGTCAGGTTTGTACGATCGAGCTGTCACACAAATCATTAATACATAACTTTAAAATTTTACCGATTTCGAACAAAAATAATTGCCATTTGTTTCATTTTCCAGTGCCCCAAAATTTTCAGAATCATTATCTGATAGTACCTATGGTATAGAGCTTTAAAAAATGATATGACAATTATTTGGTGTTATAATATATCTTTGATGTAAAATTGAAAAAATTTTGTGAAAATTTTACAGAATGGAAATTTCAACATTTTTTTGCGCACTACATTTTTTTGTACCTTCCAAGTGGACTGCACACCACCCCAGGCACTTGTGATCCCTAAAAACGTGTGACCTATTAGCATCACTGGTGTTAATGTTATACCCTGCTGCTTGTATTATCAAATGCGAGTTGGACTTTTTGTCCAGTGTTGGGTTAATAATTCTTGGGCATGTTCCATGGAGCCAGTTAAGTGAGGTCACGCTTGTAAAAGGCGAGTGTTTTGTGAATAAGCTCAAGACATTAGTATAGACTAGCAAAATGGCTACCATGTCCGTGATTGGACAGCGAGTTGTAGTGTTGCATTGTGGGACAAAATTTATGGTTCCACGGTACAAATGAAGATTTCATGTCTTCAGTTATGGAATGCAACAGTAGAATCTGAAATTCCTTTTAGTGAAATCTCATGCTAATTAATTCGGAACAGTTCTTACTGACTTTTATTTGCCTGGTTGTTCCGTGTCTTAATTTTAATCTATCATAGTGGTTGGAAATTTACAGAATAATCTCTCAGACAAAAATCCTGTTTTTGTCTCAAGTTGATGCAAAATGCGAAATCAAAATAATTATAAATGGGTTGCGCCCCCCACGCTGTGCCTGAGCAATGCCCTGTGGGAAATTATGCATAACCTCATTTTGCCAAAGCTGTGTGCAATTACGTTCCTCTATCTCTCATAAGAGTGATTAACGCTTCAATTTTTAGCCATTCAGCCATCTGCTTGATGTGAGAAAGGCATTCTGGTCTCTATGAAGTGACCCCTCACATCAAGTACACTATTGCCTCAAGTCTGGAACTTGGTATGGGTTGTTCATTGACCAACTCTGTTCATCTGAGCTCAATTGACCTCTGGAAAGATGTAGCAGATAAAATATGCGAAGTTACTAATCTAATTCATTAATTGAAATTTCAAAATGTTATTCATTTATGTCATATGTCACGCTTTCCTTATGCAAAATATTGTTTTCCTGCAAGGGCCAATAAAGAAAATACTCTCTCTTGGCATTCAGCCTTGTCCAGTCAGTGTGTTTGGTCAGGGGGGCATTTTGTTGATGTTTGTATGTCCAGTCGTGGTTGAGACAGTCGTAAATATATGATTGCAAATGCAACCTTGTGCTTTTTAGAAAAAACGAAACGTGGCATCTAATGGGAATTCATAGATCGTATTCATACTCACAGGTGATCTTCGAAAACCGTGTGATATAAACTATGTGGTCTTTAAAAATTGCACGATGACAGTCTTGGCTATGACAGAACGTACATCCTTTGAGAAGATGGGAGCCCAGTTTTGTTATGGTGATTATAAAAAGTCAGTTTGAATATTTGCTACAAAACTTTTCTTTATATCATTCTTTTTGTATGAACTCACGATTAGCATCTAATTGAAAGTACTATAATTCTCCACTTGTTGCGCGCAAAAAGTATCAATTAGAATTTTTTTTTTATTTTTCTAAGGTCAATTGCCATGCTGCAAACAATGGGAACATTGTCAAATGTTTTTTTATGACATCTACACGATACAATCCATACAAGTGACCAACTAAAAATTTTCAGAATCTTTATCTCTGGGAAAAATTTCATAAAATAAATTTTGCTCAACAGCCATGTTGTTTGCTAATGTCAACATACTTTGAAACTGAATTTGATCAATTTGGGTTTGCTTAGGGCTCATGGCTGGAGTACTCCAGATACCTGGAGGACATGACGGTTGCCACAGTGACATTAATTTATGAACATCTCACCTGTAAAAAATCATTAACTGGGAAAAATGATAATTATCCAAGACATGGGTTTTTGTTGCCTCCCCTCTGAGCCTTATTGCTAATATGACTAAGGTTCGAGAGTTATCTCCCCTTGTGATTGCAGGATTCCCCCAAGTGGTAAACTGAGCCAGCTCCTGGGATCCAGTGCCTAGCCATTTATGGCTACCTTACTGTCTCATAATCCTATTTATGTCTGTTGGCATTGAGGAGGCAAATTAGATTCATCTGCAAAAATAAAGCACTCAGGCTTTAATTTAGATCACTTGTGCCAGGCTGCCCTGAACTGTAATGCTATCATTATCTTCAATTACTCCATTACATTTTTGTGTGTATAACAGTGTTATGACATAATTGCATTTCTCTGTCTGAGAACTTAATTAAAACAGGTAGACATCTTGTCCTTAGTGGGTTACAGCAATGTAAAATTAGTAGCTTCAGTAACAGAATTATCAATCATATCTCTGGATTCTATAAACCTGTGTGTTTTGTTACACACATGTTTCATATCTCTGTTTCTTGAACTTAGGCATTGGTTCTCCAATGTCTAGGTCTTGTATTAAGGGTACTAGCAACACACTGACATGAGGGATAAAACAAATGAAAATTTAGTTAATTATCGAGCTGTCACTGGAAAATCTTCAATAACAGAAGAAGGATAAGGCCTGGAGAAAAAGAGATTGCTCGCATTCTATATTGCTTGAAATGATGTGTCCATAGAAAAATCAGAAAGTCCAACCAGAAACGGAGAAGCAACTGCTCGTGTAAACAAAAAAGTGGAAAATGGCTGTCACACCACCATCTTGCGTCTGATTTCAGCCAAAAACTAGCGGCTCCGAGCTGTTCACGATGCATGCGTTGTGTATAAATTCCACCAGGATTGTTATGAAATGTGGCCTTTAGTGTGCAAAAAACAAAGAAACAAACAAATTTATGACAAAGCAAAAGACTTGGAGAAATTTCATTTTACCAAGTAATGAATGAATAATTGAGAAGTATTTCAATGTTTAGGAATTCAGTCAAAGGTGCTCCAGTTAAAAAATCCCCGTTATGAATTCAAAGCTCTGTGTGTATTCCTTGGTGGACCCTTATTTATGGGTGGACTCAGAGCGGGTCAAGGGGTCTGGATCCCCGTTTGCACCCATGGTTGTATTATTGAAATATAATAATGAAGTATCCCCCGATATCTGTTCATTGACAGATCCGCCTTGGTTGTGGTCCAGGATATGTGGTTGTCTTAGTATTTGGTTTCTTTAATCTTATGAATCTGAGTAATACTTCTTTTAGGTCAATGCCCGTTATGTGTTTGGAATAATCCCATTAGGAATTAGCATAATACATACATACACGTACATACCGACTTCTCACAAGAATTTGCTGGCTGATTTTGGCTTTCTAATGCGAGCTTCGTATTGATTCGAATATTGACTTAGCATTATACTTCCAGGCGGTATGAATGAATTTGAAAATAAGATTGTTGAATTGGACCATTCATGTGTACAAGGAAATGACATTGATTTGGATGTCAGCCGAGCAGTAAAGTCAATGGTTTGGCCACAATAGTTCAGGTTTTTTACAACAAATTAAACATTTTAAAAGTTATACCGAGTACTGTTTTCAATTGGCGGGTCAAAATGGCAAATGGTAATCCGTTTGTCATATTACCTACACAGTGCCCAACGTACCCCCTTTAACTGTTTACACTGCTTATGAGTTGAGTGCTATCTTCAAACTTCATCATAATTTAATCAAGACCCTTGACTGCTTTGTCACTCAAAAATGCTCTCACAAAATGCTAGTAACCCATTTGGGGCAATGGAACAGTTTGTGATGACAACTACAAGAGATTACAAACCTCTTTTACCTGTCTAACTCAGCAAGTCATCTTATTCTTAAGCCATTAGACCACCATACAGGTGAGAAGAAATAATTAGGATTATTTTTGTAGTTAGTAGTCTTGTTGAAGATTAATGCAAATCAAAACTTGTAAAATAGTGATTTGTAAGCAATCAAGAAGATTTTACATTTGTATAATTTAATGTTATGTTGCCTTGGTAATGTTAGCGACTACTAAGGGTCATTCAGGTGAGCTATCCTTAATTGTTATTAGTGTAATTGTTTTTGTTATATGTATCAATATCAGTAGGTGAGCTTTCCTAACACTGTGTTGTCTCGTTGTAGGCCCAGCCTCCAGACCTGTCAATATGTACGTTTGTTCTGGAGCAAGCATTGTCTGTTCGAGCCCTGCAGGAGATGTTGTCATCCACCTCAAC
Organism: Phoronis australis; assembly: GCA_002633005.1. NCBI lineage: Eukaryota > Metazoa > Phoronida > Phoronidae > Phoronis > Phoronis australis. The sequence goes on along the minus strand of NMRA01000032.1, from coordinate 346,316 downwards.
AAATACGGTAAAGTTCCCATCATGCACTATTAGATGAATTCCTCCTGTTAAGCAATATGAATGCCAAAAGAGATTTTATTTTCTCATTTTTTTTTTCATAAATGATAAACAGCACCGGGATAATGCTTTGCCACATACAAGTCGTGTATTGTTAGCTACCAACAGAAATTAAAAACCCGCCAAAAACTGGTTTAATTACGAACAGAAAATATCTTTAAATATTGTAGGCATTCACAACAGTTCTAGAAGCCCTTGAAAAGTGAAAAAAAAAGTTCTAATTGGTAATTGTCTTTTAAAATTTGGTAACATTTTGCCTTCCAATGGAAAAGCCCTACAGACAAAGACATTTGAGAGAGCGTACTAGGGCCTTTGTATACTGTCTGAATCACACAATCATGAAAATATCCCAATAAGGTTTACATTTTAATACAAATATCTACCAAGATTACTAGTTAAAAATTATGCCTGAGACTGGATTCAATGATTTGCATGAATTTTCTTATTGCATATCCCTTTATTTCAGGCCTCCTCTGGGCAGGCTGGCCACAGAACACTGTTGTATGGCCACGCTGTATTACTAAGGCACAATGCCAGCTCAATGGTAAGTTAACTGAGTACCATACAGTACTAGTTCCCTTTCTATGGTAAAGGTACTAATAACCATGACACACATTCATACGAAAACACACTAGTGTCGTTCCCATGCATTTGGGAATCCCAGAAGTACTTCAGGAAAAATGCGCGAGATTAATTCCACTACCGGTTGTATTACCAAAGGATTTATGAATACTGGAAAGTTTTGTCGCCCTATTGGCAGACACGGACACAGTATGCGCAGTACAATACATGCGCCAGCACCAGCAGTTTTGTGATACAGATAATGATCTGTATTATAATTGAATAAATAAACCACATTGGTTGAATGTTTCTTGATCCCCCGCCTTTTAATCCAGCGAAATTTGATGGAACTCAGAATCCCAGCAAATTCATGCCCTAATGCTGAGTTTTTCCTAGTAAAATTTGTGCTGAAAAATACGCCAGATTATTTTCACCCATTTTCTCATGTGAACGGCACTATTGCCCAGGTTGGCTGACCATCCTGCAGCATGTTTTCCCATTCAATCAACAGAACGTCATTTGGTTACCTTGAGACACAGGTATTACTAAGCAAGTGTGCCAACTCATTACTAAGTTAACTGCGTACCATCCAAAACTGTTTTCATTTCAATAGACTGGTATGGTTGATAATTACCATGAGACACAAACTTAAAGCAAAGCGATTGTTTACCTATCGGTTATAAACACAATGGAAAACCAAGAAAGAGACTAAAATAGTTTCCGTTCATTGAAAACTATGAAAAATGAAACAGGTTCATAAAAACCCCATGGAAACTTCTTGAGACAAGTTACCCCCCTCCATGACATTTTGCCTCTCATGTAATAATGTCTTGCATTCGAATAAGCATGGTGACCAATTATTAGCAGAAATCATATTTACTTTTTTGTGGGAATTGATGACTCATGCAAACTGAAAACAATGTCCTGGAAAGGTCATGGAAATGAAAAAGTTTGTTACGCGTTTCCTGCAGTACTGATTGAATGGTAAGTTGATGTTTACCATGCATTCTGGGTTGTTTATAATCGGTAAGTTGATCTGTTGTTACCATGTGGTGACTACCGCTGGATACCACAGAGTTGCTCTCCAACAAACAAGAGGCTAGTCAAGAATTGATTGCTGTGTAACGTAAGTTGCCCACAAGGCAGGTTTATTGGAAAGTTATTTACAATACAATATTAGCTAGCCTCAGTGGTAAACTGTTACCGCTCTGTTCCTGAGACACAGCGGCAGGTCTGATTGCCCTCTGGCACGCTCCCTTCATGAAATCCCTGTTCTCATTTCGTTTATGGTAGACTTATGTGACACTCATTCTCAGCATAGTTTTTCAATATCCTCCCACACAAATGGTTATGAGAACTGACTGCTGGCTCAGTGGACACAGATTTATAGGAAAACATTGTTTTTGTAGAATTTATCATTACCTATACGTGGTAATCTTTGTAATTGAGACTCAATGGCTATATAAAAAATGCAGGCGGTCTGATTCATGCTGCATCAGACTTGCATAAGCTGTTCAGCTGGGTCCATTGTACCAAACACCTGAAACCATTTTTCATTTATTAACGTAATTGTGCTGTCCACAGATCGCTGCCCTGAACACATAGTGTCAGCCACTAGATGGCCTTCTTTGAAAAAGTTTTACAGTTTAATGTCCTTGATTTGCTCTCAGTTTGCAGATCTATTTTGTAATAAAATTTAATTATAAATTTGCCGCTCTCATCGTTTACTAGAAACAGTATTTTGTTCATTAACGCTACTGGCAGAAATTGGATACGAGTGTGTTTGCTATGTTGAAATACACAACAAATACGCCTACTCATGAAAACACATCTGTGGTCCCAAAGTAAATGCACTTGTATTCATTCATTTAATTAGTTGACAGTGAAGTATAGATATTCTGTTCACGGTATAGCTGCGGTATGGTCACTTCCTGTCAATCACAAAAAGAAACAAATGAATACAGATATGTGTGAGCGTAAGCACATCTGTACGACGTGAAAGATGTCAAAAATAACAACAAAGATGTAAAGTCTCACTAATTTAGGATACCAAATAGCTTACGATTGAACTTTTATTTGTTTCCTATTTTCATAAAAGGCAGGTAGCACAAAATAAATGTTATACCATTTTTAAAAACAATAATAGAGCTACCACCAGCCAACGATTTTGGGATCATCATAACATTATTTGAGGCCTTTGAAAAATAAAAAAAATGAGAATTATTTCTGTCCGAAATTGGTGAGATTTTACTGTATTCATTTAGGCCAGGTATCTCTTCTGGGCCATTACTCAAAAGATTAAAAGAAATGATTTCTGGCCGTTTTAAGAACTAAACATTGTTTTTGACCAGACTCAAGAAGTTGGCTTGACCTGATGAGTCATTTTGTTCTCGGAGTATGGTGTCCAGTAATAAATAACAAACTGTCACTATTTCTATACGCCTAGAAGTCTAGAAATCTTCTAATTTCAGTAAGAAACAAGTCGAGACCTGGCAGGCATTCCGTAGACACGAGAATCTCTCGAAAACGCAAGATCATGCAAGACTACGTGAGATTTCGCCATGTGTTGCATGTGAAACTTGTGATCACACTAACTTCCTTTACGAGATTTTCGCCTCTACGGAACTCGACCCAGTTTATTCATAGTTAGCAGCATAACACAAAGTTATTTTGCTCAAAAGGCATATATTTAGCAACAGCAAAAAGACTTGTTTTCAAAAAAAGTTTGTCGAGAGAATTTGCGCTCGGTTAAAAACTAAACCCCAGTTGAGATGAATAAATGCACAAATGGTTCTCCCATCGTTGTGTTAAAGTTTAATTATCATAATTATAATTTAAGGTCACTTGAAATAACTACTTATTTTTATGATTACATTTATCGTTGCTTCAATTATAAATGTTGATGTTATTATGACAATATTAATTTTAATCATCACCACAGACAAGTATTATTACAGTTTATGTAGTGTTAATTAATATTATTATTCCAGTTTTAGTATGCATTTGTGTGCACATATTACTTAGTTTGCTTACCCAAATGGTTACTTCAGGATGTTTTTTTATTTTTAATGGATTAATTTCCTAATGCACTAGGACGTCAATACATCAACACTCAATAAGAAAAAGAGTTTTGTTGACCTTCCGGGGGGTATTTCTATTGAGTCCTGAGTCTTAAGCACTAAATAATCTCATTCTTCAGAGACCAGCTTTGTCTTGTAGTGAATCATTGGACGTGGTGGTGTTTGTAAGTGAAAACACTGGTGTCAATTCCATAGTCTGACTGAGTCAACGAGACTCGGGGGAAATAGATGTTTGATCCAGGAAGTGCATTGATGGTGTTTTTCGTGACTTTTCTGCTTAGACATTACGTTTCAGTCAAGTTGGAACGCAATATAAAATGAAAGTAAATAAAGAAAATATAGTACACATCAAAAGTAGTCGGACAAAATGACCCGAAATTCCTTGCCATGACGCCGGGGTCAGAAGCTGAACTCATCGTCAGAGGAGCCTTCCCTCATGAATGAAGGGGAGTTAGAAAGGTGACTAAGCCATTCTGTTATTAGAAATTTGCCACTATCGTAGTCGTTACCTGTCATTTTTTGCTGTAGACATAATTAATTGTAATGACAGGAAAATGGTATTTTGACTGATAACTGTTTTGAAAAACATAATTTCAACAATCGTTTTTGTTAATCTTTTGCAGTATCTCTCATGTCTTTCTACAAGTTCGTCAAACGATAAATTGGCCTTTGATGTTGGACTGCAGGAAACAGAAGAAGGTGAGCTCTGATCTATTATGTAATGCACAGTTTCATGTGTCTTGATATGGCCATGATCTATCTGTCACATGACTGTAAAATGATGTTTGTCCTAAGATGGTAAGTTAACCCTCATCATGTGTACAAAATACTACACGATTTGAAAACAACTTTCATCACTTGAACGAAATGAAGTAATTATATTGAGTCAAAATATAGTTGCAAAAATTTTAGACACACTTAATCTTGATTAATAGCTCAGACATTTTTTAATTGAGCTCCGTTTTTTGTTATTTAGTGTGGAAAAATTCTTTATTTTCTCTATAAATCGGTAAATAAAACAACAAGAATGGATCAACTGAAATTTGAAATTTTCGGATGTAACAACTTCCTTTATCAACAAAAACACAAATAAAGTAAAATCAAACACAAAATGACAATTGACATATTATTTTCTCTACAAATGGGAATATCATCATGTTACAAGATGGCGGTTTTGTCAACAAGGTTATGAGATCTGAAATCAGGTTTTTGTATGTAGTTATTTGTCAAATTAATCCAGTCATGTTCAAATGCATTCATTTTTATTACTTCTTTCAGGCGAATCCTGTTGGTGGACAATTCATCCTGCATCCAAGCAGCGGTCAGAGGGAGAAAAAGTTCGTGTAGGCGATGATCTGATATTAGTTAGTGTGGCCTCGGAGAGATATCTGGTAATTAGGGATTTTGCATCATATTTTCTTTGCGATCTTAGCCTAAGATTTAATAGTGTCAGAATTGCTTGTAGAGTGTTTTTGGTAATGATCTGATATAACCTGCCCGAGTTTTGAGAACCCACTAAATAACGGGCATCAAACTGGTTCTCAAAATATGGGCACGTTATATCAGACTATTGCCCAGTTTATGATGAAGCAACATACTTATTGCCTGACAATGCAATGTCAAAGTTCTTTCACTTTGTAAAATATTAAATCTTCCGGTATTTTAGACAAAATACTCAATTCTGGTGAAAGTGTCAAAAAAGCAGGTTGTTATGTTTGTCATGGTATTGTCGTTTGTTATACGGCTTAACATTCTTAATTAAGCAAGATCTACTTTAGTAACTTGAACTTCTCAAACTTCATCCTCTTTCCCTCTCAAACTGAAATTCCATCAAACGATGCCAGCAAAAGTACTGATAGTCAGTTCAAACCTCCTTTCATCCCCTCAAGTCTTGAGGCTAAACAATCAGCATGATGTCTATTGAAAAGTGGCTGCATGCTGAGTGCACACAGAGCACTCATGATTTAATTGTATGATTAATGCATTTATGAACTCCCACTATCAGTTGTGTGCCTGCTGAGGCAAAGGGATTTCAAATTATATGTGGTTTAATGGACAGACAGTTTTTGCCCACACATTATTGAAATTAAGTTGGGTTGTTATTTGTCTCTTAACTTAAGTCATTTGCGTTCTTGAAATAACATTTTAAGTGATTTATTACTTGTTCCATCATTTATACATTTGAGAGTATTTCTTGAAAATTGTTAACTTTTGCTTTTCTCATTAAATACTGAGTTTTTTACTGTAGCAAAGATAAATGCTATAACCAGAACATTGTTCAATTTGAAATTTGAAAACTAAGCACGGCTGTATAGCAACAGAATTTCAATGGCACAACAATTCAAGTAATCCTACAAACAGTTAATAATTTAGTTTAACACATATAGCAATATAATGTTCTACAAATTTTACTAAAACAAATTATGTCTCTGACAATTTTTCTGCATTCTCTTTTACTGTAATATCTTATGCTAAAAACTTTTCGTTGATAACCTTTACTTTCGAACTGCTTCGATTGAAACTCAACATCGAGGTTCAGTCATTTTCATCCTCGTATCCAGTAACTCACATTATGCATCTTGTTTTTGTTTAATTAACAGTCATTGTAAAGTATCTGTATTCTTGTTGTATTGTATACGACTCATACGTACCTGCAGGTTAAAACACATCAAGGCTGCGTTCCTTAAACACTAGGCTCTCCTGGGACACTGTGACAAGAAAACTTAGATTATGGAACGGAAAGCATGAATTTTGTCCAATAATTCACATTCCGACCTTGTCGCGTAATGGTTTCACTTTTGCTGGTATGTGGGAGGAGTATCGTAGGCTTCTCTCGCAAAACCTTTACCTTTCTCTCTGTTGATTTGGCATGACCAAGAAACGTGTTCTAATGAATGCACTCCGCTCAATTGATCTATCGCATTGTGGGTAAATTTTGGGACTTTCATTCTTTCAGCTTGTAATTTGAGAATGTTACATTGAAGGTTGATTACATATCTTTCTCTTTCAGCACATTGGTAGTGAAGGTAGTGTGATAGCTTCCTTCCAACAAACTCTCTGGACGGTGGCGCCAATATGTTCTGGCACCATCAGGGCCAAATCCATGGGTATCTATGTGATTTATTGTTTTAGTTATTCAAATCAGTTCTAAATGCTGTTCCTTCGTCTACATGCACTCAATGATTTAGAAGTATACTGGCTATAGTTTAACTATGTGGTAGGGTCCTTATTAAATGAAAGTAAAATTAAATTTTTAAACTAAAGTTATTTAGATGACACTACTTATTGAACACAGTTGGGATTGAGGAATAAAGTATAAAAATTTCTGTTCTAAATTTTCACATAGTCAACATTACAAAGAGATACTGTGTTAATCGATTCCAAGGCAACTGAGCACTCTTTCTTCCAAGGATAAAATTTCTCAAATAACTTCTTTGTAAATAATTTTTTGAAAGTGGTTGTAAACCCTTCTTCCACCAAAAACATTTTTTATTTGCCACTCTCGATAAAAGTGAATTTCAGGGCTTATGAAAAACTGAAGTTGGTTATTGCCAACTTATAGAGCCTGGTTTCAAAGACTTATTATGTGTCGGTTCTCTTCAAGTGCAGTAATTGTGTCTGCTTTGACTAAGAAAGAATTAGAAATCAATTTCACAATGGTAAGTGGAATAAATCAAAAAAAATTTGATGGAAGGTGGGATTATAGCTGCTTTGAGAAGTTTGATCCTTAAGATTGAAGTTGGTCGGTTACCTTGAGATGGTGCATGTAGTTTACCGTCTGTTATTGTTGTCTTATTGTAATATAAGAACATGTTTACAGTGTAGGCATTACACTGTTAGTTTACCTTCATATTTTTTGACAATGCCGAAAACAAACACCAGAGTGAAAGCTTTTTTCAACAAATAATTTGTTACCGATGCCTTATCGGTAATCGTTACCTTTTTTTACAGCCTGTGCCTTTGGAGGGGATGTAGTGCGTCTGTTTCATGGCCATATGGATGAATGTTTGACAATTCCCTCGGCTGGCAGTGATAATGAATTTAGGTACGTCTCACGGGATTAGTCTGTCAAATTCTACACGTCTGATTGAGATGACTCAATCAACGATTGTGCACATTCAGTCACGCTTCCTTGGAATGACATGGATTCGGTTAATTAATAAACTTTATCTTACCGTCTTCAGCTGTATCAAGTTTTAGACTTAAAACCATATTTAGAACTGATTTAAATCAGTTTTTGCCATTAATGCTGTGAAGTAACTGTAAGCGGCGTATTATGAAATGTTGGGATCTTGAGGTGACAAATTTAACATGTCTGTGCGCTTGTCAGCAGACGTAATTTGAGCAGTTATGAAATAAGGAAACAGTGGTAAAGTTTTTCAATTCATTACACAGTGCAATGGAACAGTGAAATTTTACTATAAAAAGAAGCTAACAGAAAGAACATATTACTTCATTGTTTGGAAAATTTATGTTGGACAGGTGTCATCAAAAAAGCACAGGATGAAAATTTGTGCTTTTTTGATAATGCCTTTAGATTTTGAAAAATGCGAAAGTGACAATTTTGGCAATTGTCTTTTTCAAAGTTGCTGGAACTCCTTCATAGTCAACACTTCTCGTCCTTCACTGCTGTAGTATGTCCACGGTGGAACTCAAAAATGGTACATTTGGTGCATTAAACAGTCTCAAACCTGTTTGAACAGGGTTTGAAGTTGCAGATTTTTTGGACTTACCCTAGTTGCGTGAAAGTCTGTGGAGACTCACTTTGAAGAGTTGTTACAAGTTATGGAATTTTATTTGTCACATGGCTTACTTTTGATTTTCCAGTGATGTTATGTATGAAACTGGTGCTGTTTGTGCTCACGCCCGGTCTCTATGGCGACTGGAAATAATTAGGATCAAGTAAGTACAGGTTTTTGAGATGGATAACAAACTGGCTGTTTTGCCTTCCCTATTGCTTTAGCTGTCGATACTGCATTTTGTAATTTGCTTATATTTTCATGTAATTAGATAAATATTTGCTAAGTGTAAACTCAGGAGGCAACTCGACTGTGTTCTGATAGAGGCTAATATCTTATGAGTTTGACAAAATTGAGCAAATCTATGAGAGATCTTGTGCATTACGAGGGAAGCATATGGTTTCTCTCAAAGCTTTCTCTTGGGAGTGCGTTACATTGCGTAACTAGTTCTTAGCATGTTCTTATAAACTACAGGAAGTGTATTTGATCGACATGCTCATTTTACAGTTTGTGTTTAACAATTTCCATTGTTGGCCACAAACATGGTCATTGAATATTTTTATGTAGAAACAGAAATATTTGAACTGTATATACTTACAGATATGATATCTCCTTATTATTTAATCATTACGGTTCATCGTCTCTCTTATTCCATTCGAATAGTGCACCTCTCTGAATTGTGTTTAGCATACAAATTGATCCATTTCAGGTGGGCTGGTGGGTTCGCTGGCTGGGGTCATCAGGTTCGCATCAAACATGTGACCTCTGGCCGGTACTTGGCGGTCAAGAACGACCGGGACGTGACCACAGTTCACAGGTCTGATGCCACTGATGAGGCGATATCGTTTTACTTACGGGAATCAAAGGTTTGTAGAGTAGAAATGACATTTACAGAAATGATTACGTTACCAATGTTGTAGTAGAAGATCATTTCATTACATTACAGCGACGCTTTTCAATTTTGCACAAAATTGGGTGCACAAGTGGAATTTTATTTTGTCAAATAACTCAACAAAATTTAACATCAAAATTTAGCATAGTTTTGTGCAATACATCTGTCATAAAACAAAGTGTCTGTAAAATTTTAGCAGCGTATTCAGCCTTTGGAAATGGACAATTCCAACACTAGAAGGTGTTAACGCATGTGAATAGTGAAAAATAAAAAGTTCCACCTTGGCACACATAGTACGTATTGTATTGCAAGCATTGTGACACCAAGACCAGCTGTTCGACAAGTTTAAAATGTGCCCACATTTTGAGTACCAGTTTGATGCCCATCAATCAGGAGAAAACTGCTTCTCAAAGTGCGGGCATGTTACATCCTACTATTACCCAAAACTGTGCATTTCTATAGATCTAATCTATCATTAAATGCTGCAGGCAGAGAATCCGTGCAACTGTGCTTGAAAATGCATAGTAATGCCATGTTCTCCTGTACAATGTACAGTAATTTTCACCTAGCACACAATGTGACTGACAAGTGAAATTCAATTTTGTCAAATTTCACCGCAAAAAATAATGATAAGAATATTTCAGTTTCTTTCTGGCATGGTTCGTACTATGCAGATGTCACAAAACTCATTTTTAATTATTTCTAGTATAGTAATAAACCTTTGGAAATGGTAAATGGCAATTTTAGCAGTTATATTTTTGTGCAAAATAAGTGGAGAATTCTTAGTTTTTGTTTTAGGCCAAATCAATACAAGAATACAACAAGCACTTTAGCGAACAATGTCATATTTACAATACTATACTATATACAAAGGTCCAATGTTTCATAACTTTACTCAGAACATCACTAGGGGGAAACCACACATCTAAAAGGTGAACAAGGGGAGAATTATGTAGTGGTCTTTCTAACAATGGCAGGTTAAATTTTGTCTTCATTGCTGTTCAGGATGATAAGAAACAAGTTGAAGGTAGCGAAGACGAGGGGATGGGCAAGGCTGACATCAAGTATGGTGACTCTGTCGTCTTCATACAACATTGTGCATCTGGCCTCTGGTTGTCTTATACCACTTATGAGACTAAGAAGAGAGGCATGGGGCGTGTTGAGGAGAAACAGGTATGCGCCCTTTCCAGTTGTGATCTTTGTTTAGGTTAGGTTAGAAAAACATAGTTGGTTCTCGTCTTTGTTGTTTTTAAAATTATATCAGAGTATATTTTTAGTTGCGCAACTTACCCCAGAACAAGTTTCCCTAACCTCAATAAGTTGAAGTAAATTGTCACAAGTGGGGTAAGTTGCACTTTAGTCTAAATAACATCCACACAGCTTCCAAACCCAGTGACAACTTGTTCCAGGAGTAATTTGTTCTAGTGCAAGTCTTTGTGTGAACAGCACTAGATTCATTGTGGATTTTTCTTCCCAGGCCATAGTACTGGTAGAGGGTCACATGGATGATGGATTCACACTGAGCAGGGCCCAGGAAGAGGAATCTAGATCTGCTAATGTAATACGCAAATGTGCTTCTGTCTTCAACAGATTTGTCAAGTGAGTGATTTAGAGAAGACCATTAAAACATGTTTCTGCTTTTAGCATTGTAGCTCAAATTATAGGTGATAAAAGCACGCGTGTATGAACCCACAGTTGGAAAATGCAAGTCCTTTAAGTAATCGAGGGGACTCGGTGTCGCCTACAAAAAACAAATGCAGTTGGGGGCGAAGGTTTATTTTTACACTATAAGAATTGGAAGACTTCGGTAAGAGCTTCAACAGTAGTGTGCTGTGCCGAATGAGCCCGAATGTACCTCATGTTAGCTTTGCGCCCATTATAATAAAATTGTGTCATTGTTGCAGAAACATGCTCACATTTGTTTTCAGGAAGTGTCACCTCCAGTTCTCTGTTTTTTTGCGTTAAAAATTGCTATCAGTTAATTGTTTAACTGTTGATTGCGCCATTTGTTTCTGAAAGTGCTGCAACATCAGCAAGCGCTGTCATTTATTGGGGTTAATGAAGTTTTCGCTTTGGGGCAGAGATTTAATTATTGAGCAAAATTTCACAATTATCATAACTGACCTGCTCATTTTTATCTCCTTTATTAGAGCATTAGATGTGCTGCGCACAGAGGGTAAGACCAGTCCTCTATGGGGCTCCATAAGCCTGACCGAGGTCCACAAATGTCTGGAGGACCTCATTGATTACTTTGCTCAGCCAGCGGATGAGACTGAGCATGAGGAGAAGCAGAACAAACTGAGAGCTCTCCGCAACAGGCAGGATCTGTTCCAGGAAGAGGTAGGGGAAAGGATAGGTAGAGAGGGGCAGGGAGGGAGGTTGGTAGGGGTGGGAAGGAGGTCAGTGGGGGAGAGTGTGAGGGAGAGATTGGGA